>JABUQX010072816.1:10000-22500 GCA_015478945.1 Trachelipus rathkii
GGAAAACCTAAGAAATGAACTTAGAAGGTTGAATTTTGGCGAGTGGTTAGAAGAGAATGAGTGAAATAGAGTACTGAGGATAAGATAAGTACCGGCTCAAATGAGTCGGTACGGTGCTGTGCGGTACAACATTAACAAACATGTACTTAACATCCTAATATTAGGATTATTGAGGTGTCTTTACTTATGTTTTCAATGGTGTAGAACTCATTTATGGGGTTTCATAACCCCAAAATGAGTTTGAGGATCTCCCCCCTGAAGGGGCTCTCCCTGAAAAAAAAAAGAAAAGCGGAGAGGAAGACGAAGTAATAAGATGGATGATGGTTTCAACTCTCTAAAGGCTCACGTGAAGGCCAGAACGAGCGCGAAGGTGCCAGCGTCCGCATGCGCGCCCCCACGCGGAACCGACGCATGCTCCCGCAGGCGCAATATTACCGCACGTATGCGGAAATATTTCGTAGTTGTGACGTTAATGTAAACATTTATTACACCATTTTGTATTTTCTTTTCAAATAATCCATTTTATGCACTATGAGGCAACCATTTTATTACATATTTAAACATTTTATTTATAGAAAACCCTGGTTAATTATTAATAATTTTTTAATAAAAAACAGTTTTTATCGACCCTAAAGCTATAACTCAATAAGGCAGTAGCGCAAATAGCTCCAGAGGGGCCCTACCCTCACCTCCATTTTAATCATCTTCTTCTTTGAACGTTCATCAAGATCTTGATTTGCTAAAGTACGTATCTTAGATGAAATTTTTAAATGTATAGGGCGAGGAATCTTCATTTTAAATCGTTCCACGTTGGCTATAAATGTTTTATACACATTATTCGCTTCCATAATTTTCTCTATATGTCCGTCCTGTATAGGTACCATATTATTATACTTTAGTGTTATATCGAAGTATGTAATCTCGTGTTCGTTTTTCACAGCTGCTGATGCTCGTATTCGGTGATTATAGAAATTAACTGATGCATATACAATGCGCATTTTGAATTTGTCACGTGGAGTGTAAGGGTGCCTAATCGAAAAATCTGACTTGTAATTAACACATGTATACCAGGTTTATGAAATAAACGAGCACCTTTGAATATATGTATAAGTCCCATATGCTACACCTTTTTTTTTTTTTTTTTTTTTTAAACGTATTGAAGAACACAGCTAGGGTTACGATGATCGAATCACGACTGAATATCATATTTACGGACTTGTATCCAGTAACCTTTAAATTCGTGACGTCATAAACACGAATTTTCCTGAAAAACTTTAACTTTCAGGTTTATATATACAACGTGAAATTTTCTGAAACTTTAACTTGGCAGGTCTATATACACTTAACTCATGATATATATATATATATATATATATATATATATATATATATATATATATATATACTATATATATATATATATTATATATATATATATATATATATATATATATATAATATATAATATATTATATATATATATATATAATATAATATATATATATATATATATATATATATATATATATATATATATATATAATATATTTTATATACATATATATATATATATATATATTATATATATATATATATATTTACTATATATATATATAATATATATATATATATATAATATATTATATATATTTATATATAATATATATTATAATATATATATTATATATATATATATATATATATATTATATAATATATATATATATATATATATAAATATAAATATATTATTATGATTGATTAAAACCGCTTTGTTGCTATTAGGATCTATTTTATATTAAAAACACATAAAAATAATTTAAAACTTATATACATTTGCGAGCTTTCGTCATTGTAGTAACATGACCTTCTTCTAGCTTTGACAATTAAACAAGGCGAAAAACTGTCTTCTATGTGATTCTATTTAGTTCTGAGGAAGTTGGTTATCTAAGATATTTTTGTAGAATGCTGAACTCTTCATAATATTGTTCTGTATATAGTCTATAGTTTGATCCCCAGGGCGGCGGTTGAAATTTGGAAGATTGGCATATGCAAAATGCTTCTGCGATTTTCTTATTTTTGTGTTTGTAATATTACGAATGATGGACATGTTATTAATGTTAATATGATGGTTGTTGTTAAGTCTAATGGTGTGTTAAGGCAAGTTTTATCATGTGTGTTTAGATCAATGTTAATGCCTGGGATTTTCTGCAGTTTGAAATCTAATGGTTCCACCGAAAATATGATTGTTGCAATTATTACAGGGGATTTTTTATATACATGGGGGGTCGTTTTAATTTTTGATTTCGGGGTTTTTAGTACAGTTTTTATATTAATAATTATTTGACGGAACTAGTTTTAAGTGTGGTGGGAGTAATTTTTTGTAATGTGATGGTAGTTTATGTTTTGGAATGGGTAATGTATGGTTTTTTTTGGTTATTGTGTTTGGTATTATTTATGTCGTAGAATTTGTTTTTTGCTTTTTTATATGCCTGATTTAATTATATGAGGAGGATATTTTAGGTTTTGGAATGTGGTTTTTAGAAATTCTTTCTTTGTTTAGGTGAGCAGGAGAACATATTTTGAAAGCGCGTAAGTATAGAGCAGATAGTGTGGCTTGTTTGGTGTTTTTTTGTGTGTGTGGAGTACCAATGTATGTATGTGGGGTTGGGGGTGGGCTTTCTATATACAGTAAAAGAAGGTTTAGTGTTGTGATCTGATATTAATAAAGTGTCTAAGAACGGTAATGTGTTATGGTTGGCATTTTCTATAGTAAATTTTATATCTTTGTGGATCGAGTTTATGTGGTTTAATCTGTCTTGGGGGTTGGTTGTGTTTGGTATGGCGGCGAAAATGTCGTCCACATATCGTAACCAAACACAACCTGAAAGAAGATGATGTTGTAGAATATAATAATGTTCGAGTAATTCCATGTATATGTTGCTGAGCATGGGAGAGAGTGGAGATCCCATGCTCAGACCGTGTTTTTGTTTATAAAAGTGTTGGTTAAATTGAAAGAAATTATGTTGTAATGTAAGTAGTATTAGTTGTTTTAATATAGAGAAAGGTTGTGAGAGGTTAATATTGTTTTCAGTTATGTATTTAGTTAGGAGTTCTAATAGATGAGGGACAGGTACAGATGTGAAAAGTGATATTACATCAAAGCTAACGAAAGTGCGGGTTTTAGTATTAAGAGAAGAGGTTTTGTTTATAAAATCTTCAGAGTTTTTTAGGTGAGAAGTAGAAATAGTGCCTAGAAGAGGTTTAAGTTGAGTTGAAAGCCATTGTGATAGTTTGCAGGTATTGTTGTTTATGTTTGATATGATGGGGCGTAAAGGTGTGTTGTGTTTGTGTATTTTTGGTACTCCATAGAACTGGGAAATGTTAGTCATGTATGCTTTGAGGTTTTGGTTTATGTTAGGTTGGTTTTTTAGTATTTGGTTGAGTTGAGAGTTGAAGGTTGTTTGTGAGTTAGATTGTGGGTTTTTGGTTAATTTTTCATATGCATGTGTGTTAAGTAGTGTGTAACATTTGTTTATATAATGTTACACACTACTTAACAATTTGGGGTATCTTTCGTCATCCCTTATAATTTCTCTCACAGCCGCCGCCACTGTAGCTGATTTTTTATCTTTGAAAGCTTTTAACCATAAGTATCTAGAGTACACGTCAATAGTGAAAAGTATGTATTGAAACCCATCATTATAAGAACTGTATTTAATCATTTCAGTTAAATCTAGCTGCCAAACATTATCGAGGTGATGGGCTATGGTTGTCCTGGTAGGAAATTTTCTAGGAATAAGTTTATGTAAAGTAAAGGCTTCCTCCCACTCTAAGTATTCTTTCAATTCTTTTTAATCGACCTCCGGAAACTTTGAAGCAAACCAGGTGAATCCCCCAAAACTATTAGGTTCTTTTACGCTGTAATAATACTTATCAACTACAGCCTTTGCCTCCATGTTGAATACTGACATAAGTAAACACACACACACACACATATATAACACACATCACATATATATATATATATATATAATATATATATATATATATATATATATACTATATATATATATATATATAATATATATATATATATAATATATATATATATATATATAATATTATATATATATATATATATATATATATATATTATATATATATATATATATAATATAATATATAATTATATATACTATATATATATATATATATTACTATTAGGTGATATAAGTCAATAATTAATTAAAAATGGACAATCTTTGAAAACTGATAAATGAGCAAATATATAAACAGTAAATAATATATATATATTAATATATTAGTATTATAATATATATATATATATATATATATATATAATTATATATAATATAATATATATATATATATATATATATATAATATATATATATATAATATATATAATAGTATATTTATATATATATAATACATATATATAATATATATATATATAAAATATTATAATATATATATATATATATATATATATAGTTAATATTAATATATATTATATATATACTATTATATATGTAATATGTATATATATATATATATATATATATATATTTATATATATATATATAATATATATATATATATATATATATATATATATATATAATATATATATAATATATATAGTAAATATGCCTATAGAGAAATTAGATTCAGGAAATTTCAGCAGAAGAAATTTTTTTTTCTAAATATTATTATTAATAAATTACCTTACATGAGCTTTCGGTCGAATCGTGACCTTCTTTCAGATGTGTGATATACAGACTAAATATAAATAAATAAATTAAAATCAAAATAGTATCAAGAAAGTTTTTGTTTTAGATTTTTAAAAAAAAGGTGAGAAGTTTAATATGTTGTTTAAAATAGAATCTATTATGTATTCGTTTTTCTGTATGTTAAAATTATTGGTGTTGGTAATGCAAAATGACTCGGAGAGTTTTTCTCTCCCAGGTGTATGTTATCATGTTAATAAATGGGTGCATGTGGTCAGCAAAATTTAAAGTGGTTGTGGGTGGAATCTGTGGATGTAAGGGGCAGAGTTTTAGGTTATCTGTTTTTAGATCGTATTTATGTTGGTATCTTCTTGTGAAGTCGTTAGTTTCTCCAATGTATGCTTGATTACATTGTGAACAATTAATTTTGTAAACGTATTGTGAGGTGGAAGTATTGTTGTGTGTGTGTGGTTTTAGAATTTTTTTGAAAGGGAGAATATTTGAGGAGGAAATAAGATGTTGGATCAGGTAGTTTTTTTTTTTAACAGTATTGTGAATAATGGGTGGTAATGGTAAAAAAGAAGTGTGTGTTCTGTTTTGCGCATTGAGTTTAGTGTAAAAATTATTCTTAGCTCGGCGTAAAGCAGTATTAATGATGTGTTGTGGGTAAGAGAGCTTAAGGAATGGGGAAGAAATAAAATTAATTTCAGATTGTAGGAAAGAAGGGGAGCAGATATTGAAGGCTCTGAGATAAAGAGAGGAAAGGATACCGAGTTTGGTGTTTTTGGGGTGTGAAGAAAACCAATGTGTGTAGCTAGGGTTAGCAGTAGGTTTTCTGTAAACAGAAAATTGTAAGATGTTCTGGGGGTCCAAGAAATGAGAGTGTCAAGGAAGGGAAGGGTGTTGTTGTTAGAAAGTTCTGTTGTAAATTTTATGTTGGGATGTATATTATTGATAAGGTTAAGAATGTTGGTGGGGTTTATAGTTAATGGTAAAGCTGCAAAAATATCATCAACGTATCTAAACCAGAAGGAATTAGATAACAAAGGATGAGGGAGAATATGGTAGAATTCGATGAGTTCCATAAATATGTTAGCTAGTATAGGAGAGAGTGGGGAACCCATGCTTAAGCCTGAGTTTTGTTTGTAGAAGTTATTATTAAAATGGAAGAAATTATGATTTAGAGAGAGGAGTATGAGTTCTTTGAGGAGGGGGAAAGGGTGTGAGAGGGTTATATCATGTTCATTAATAAAACGTTCGAGTAAAGAAATGGTGAAAGGGACAGGTACTGAAGTAAACAAAGAAACAACATCAAAACTGAGTAAATTGTGGGTATTAGGGTTAATGTTTCTAGTTTTAGATATAAAGTCTACAGTATTAGTGATGTGTGAAGTGGAAATATGTCCAATGAGAGGTTTAAGGGAATTACCTAACCATTTAGATAGTTTGTATGTGGGGGAATCAATATTAGAGATAATAGGTCTAAGGGGAGTGTTGTGTTTGTGAGTTTTTGGAATTCCATAGAATTGGGAAAGTTTAGGTAAGGAGGATTTAAGATCGTTGTGGAGTAAAGGGAAGTTCGAAAGGATTTGTTTGAGTTTGCTGTTGAAGTGGTTTTGTGAGTTTTTTAATGGATTGTTGTTGAGAATAGAATATGTGTTATTGTCATTTAAGAGGGAGTTGCATTTAATGATGTAGTCATTATAGTTTAAGATTACAATATTGTTACCTTTGTTTAATATCTGCTCACCTTCTTTCCTACAATCTGAAATTAATCTTATTTCTTCCATATTCCTTAAGCTCTCTTACCCACAACACATCATTAATACTGCTTTACGCCGAGCTAAGAATAATTTTTACACTAAACTCAATGCGCAAAACAGAACACACACTTCTTTTTTACCATTACCACCCATTATTCACAATACTGTTAAAAAAATACTACCTGAATCCATACACATTTCCTCCTCAAATATTCTCCCTTTCAAAAAAATTCTAAAACCACACACACACAACAATACTTCCACCTCACAATACGTTTACAAAATTCCTTGTTCACAATGTAATCAAGCATACATCGGAGAAACTATCGACTTCACCCGTAGAAGATACCAACATAAATACGATCTAAAAACAGATAACCTAAACTCTGCCCTTACCATCCACAGATCCACCCACAACCACTTTATAAATGCTGACCACATGACACCCATTATTAACATTGATAACATACACCTGAGAAAACTCTCCGAGTCATTTTGCATTACCAACACCAATAATTTTAACATACAGAAAAATGAATACATAATAGATCTATTTTAAACACAATTAAGCTTCTCATCCTTATTTTTAAAAATCTAAAACAAAAACTTTCTTGATACTATTTTGATTTTAAATTTATTTATTTATATTTAGTCTGTATATCACACATCTGAAAGAAGGTCACGATTTGACCGAAAGCTCATGTAATGTAATTTATTAATAATAATATTTGAAAAAAAATTTTCTGCTGAAATTTCCTGAATCTAATTTCTCTATAGGCATATTTACTATACATTATCCATACGTTTCAGCTATTATTTTTGTTCTATAATATATATATATATATATATATAATATTAATATATATATATAATATATATATATATATAATATGATTATATATAATATATATATATATATATATATATATATATAATATATATAAATGATAGTACATAATTATGAATTAATCCACTTAGGTCTAATGTAAGGTGTTTTTCTTATTCTTCCTCTGCTAACACGCTTACATCTATTTGAAGCGTAAGAAGTGCCTGAGGGACTTGAATCGGGTGTAGGTGTTAGGGGAATATTATCTAAGCCTGCTAATCTTTTTGTATTTAAGATTAAAGTGCAGGGGAAGTTTATAGTCTGGAGTTATTGTTTGATGCTAGGCCATCCAGCTACAGGACCCTTCTTCCAGTCATGCGAAAGATCTGCTATCAAATCCACAATATTTGATCTTTTGACTACTATCATCATCATTAATGATTTGTCCTAATTCATTCCATGATAATTGATCTTTTAAAATATTATATAACGCTAGTCCTGCTTTGCGACCTCTATTTGGTAAGCTCTACTCCAGGATATTTTTAAAAATATCTTTATTTTTCATTTCAGGTTTTACATCAGTCTGTAGATTTGAATCATCGGGGGTCGACTTACTTAACGACGCATGCAGATTTACGTCTTTAAGATCTATTAATTTTTGCATGACATCTTGGTGTAAGACACGTTTCTCATGGATGTTAATGTCTGAATTTAATATCCGATACACTTCTTTCTCATAATTGGTTATCTGTTCAACTTTAGGATCATAAACTGGGAGGTAGAAGTTGTTGATACGACATTGAATCATTCAGAAGATGAGGACTTTGTTGATGTAACTGTTGATGATTTGGTATAGATTGTAATTGAGGTGCCGGGTTGGATGATAGCTGAACTAGGTGAGGTTGTGGTTGATGAGAGTTTGGAGGAGGATTTCACACGGTTGATGTATTATTATTATTATTATTATTATTATTATTATTATTATTATTATATTATTATTATTATTATTATTATTATTATTATTATTATTATTATTATTATTATTATTATTATTATTATTATTATTATTATTATTATTATTATTATTATTATTATTATTATTAGAACACCTTGTGGCGCAGGAGGTTGAGTCGCAGCCTCTCATACGAGAGGACGCTGGTTCAAATCCTACGCGTAGCAGTTGGAGTTTTATCTACCTGGGGGCAAGAATTAAAACTCGACTGCGAAACACGTTGGTGGCGCTGGTTGGGATAGCCGGCCTTAAAGTTCGATTTCCGGTGGTCCCCCCGTGTTACCCCCTGCATAAGGGATAAAGCATGTTAAAAGGTAGTTTATTATTATTATTATTATTATTATTATTATTATTATTATTATTATTATTATTATTATTATTATTATTATTATTATTATTATTATTATTATTATTATTTTATTATTATTATTACACTTCATTTTCTCATACTCGTTATATGGCAAAACAGTAACCTTCTTCATAATTAGAATATCCACTTAGTTATCAAAGGAGCTATGACGGAAAAGAGTAACGGCAGGTATATTCCACCCCCTTTCTGCAGTAACATCTTTTTATTTTTCAGATATTTTATGTTAAGGGAGAGTTTTTTTGATGTTGTTTCTAAACGGCGAAGCTTCACCTTCTGAGGTCTTTAGAGGAACATTTCCTTTTATAAGATTTAAATAGACCTCGCATACACACTGTATGAATTTCTCATCCTCATAGATTAGTTTGCGTTTTTCAGCTGGTTTCAGATTTTTAATTTTTTTTTATAAGAGGTAAATATTATAAAATTAGAATGCTCATTATTCAGGTATGTAAAAGTTTCAATTTCGAAAGGTAGAATGTTGGAGCGAGACAGAACTCTGTAGTATAGCCCAGGATGGGATTCACAATGTAAATAACCAGTGGGGTTTTGAGGTAACTTATATACACCTTGAAGTCTCATTACGTTGTAGCGGAAACATTTGAAAGGCTAGTACATTGATCTGACTCATGTCTCTTCTCTGACTAATCAACAGAAAATATTGGGTATTCAAAGATACATCTACCATATACTTATTCTGATAAAAAATGTTCTTGGTGATTAAAAATACAGAGATATTTAAGTGGTGCAAATTATACAGCGAACGTTTCAGCATGTCTTCGCTGCTACCGCCAAATTAAATCATCCTAACGCAATAATTTTATTACCTGAACATTTTCCAGTGATTCAACGTCATATATTTTTCTTGGAAACTAGTTACATCTTTTATATTCTGTAAAGTTTTCCTGATAAACATTATAACAACATATTATTTTTACGGAGGTTTTGTTGGAAAATTTCAGTTTTTCTTAAAATATTTAATAACAGAAATGTTTTTTCACATCCTGTGGTCCTGTTCAAGATATGTAGCAGGACTCGGAATTGATGACTTGAGAGCGCAAAAAGAAACAGGAATGTTTACCGAAAAGTAGGTATAATATACATATATATTTATTTCATATATGTGTATATGTAACAATATATTTGGAACTATCCAGGAATATATCTATTGCATAAATATAAATATCCCGTAATAATATGTATGTATATACCTTATATATAATATATATATATATATATATATATATGGCATATATGTATATATATATATATATATAATAACTCTTTATTTTAACAGCAACAACCAATATATATATATATGTAATATATGTATATGTATATATATATATATAATATATATATATTTGTGTTTGTGAGATAGGTATTTTTACCAAAATATGTCTTTCAGATAGGACTGAAACAGTAAAACCTTACAGTATGGCTACTAAAACCGTAAGGACAGACAAAGCGCATAGTGGAGGTGAAGGATGGTCCTCTCTGGTTCTTATCTGCGCGCTACTGCCTTGATAATTATAACTTTAGGGTCGATAAACGCCATGTTTTTATTAAAAAATTAACAACTTTACCAAGGGTTTTCTATAAATAAAATGTTTAAGTATGAAATAAAATGGTTGACTCATAGTGTAGAAAACGGATTATTTGAAAGAAAATACAAAATGGTCGTATTAAGAAAGCACAATAACGTCAACGCACTACGAAATATTTTCACTTACGCGGAAATACTGCGCCAGCGGCACGCGTCTCTTCCGCGTTGGGGCGCGTATGCCGCGCTTGCACCTTCGCCTCAGCTCTGCTTCACGTAACCCTTTAGAGAGTTGACCGTCATCCATCTTATTGCTTCAAATCTTCCTCTCCGCTTTTCTTCTTTTTTTCAGGAGGAGACCCCCCTCCGAAGGATAAAATCATTTAAATTTATAAAGCCCCAAAAAATGGGTTCTACACCTATGAAAACATAGACACTCATTTGTTAATATTAGGTGTTAAGTACATGTTTGCTAATATTTACCTATTACAAATACCGACACCTTTAAGCCGGTATAACATCACTTAGTACTCCTGTTTCCTTCATTCTCTTCTAACCACTCTCAAAAATTCAACCTTTTTAGTCCATTTCTTAGTTTTTATCAGCATGTCACATTAAACCGGCTCCAAACTCAACCATATCTCCGACACCCTAATTTAAAATCAGCATTCTATTTCATTCATTTCTATTCTATACTCACCAAATTTTCTCCTAGCCAATACATTTTTAAGATTTTTGGGGGTTACTTGCTCCCCATGTGCGTAACATCATGATAAAAAGCACATATGATTGTGTTACAAAGAAGTGATTACTAAATTTAAAAAGAACTCGATATCTCTATCCACCCGTTGCTAGGGTATGTTTTCTAATGTTTTCAATTTGACTCATAAACGGATCCGGCTCAGTCTGTGCTCCGTCATTTAATTTAACATCGTCGCTTTATTTTCATTCAATCCTTCCCTAACAGCTCACAAATTTCGATATTACCATTGAGTTTTAGGTTTCGGGGCCAGCACCTGCTACTGAACGTAGTGGGATAAGAAGCAGTAGATACAATGATGTTGACCTGTTTATATAAAGAGGGTATACCAGGATTTGAAGAGGATACGATGTCTCTAACACCTCCGTTGCTGGGTATGGCTTTTGGATTCATTCGAGGTCGAATGAAACGAAATAAATGACCCCTAGCTGGGGGCCATGGGGACTATGGCAGTTCGGGAGAATTAACCCCACGAATCTCATTTTGGGGCCCGATTTGACCTGTTTGAGACCATTCATGATATGTTTTGGACAAGGGTTTCTCTGTCCGTGAAACGCATGTTGATGCGTTCTAAAACCGCAACGGTTCATCCGAGCCGACGCAACGGCAATCGACTCGGTAGCATCCATTACCCACAGTTAGACACTTTGTTCGACCCTGTAGCTTGAAGAATAAGAAATAAATTAGGTGCACTAGAAAAGGGGGGTAGGGAGGTACTAACTCCTTGCTAGAAGTGATTCTAGATTGCATTATAAACCACGGGAATCAATTCAGCAGTATCGGATTATATAGGAATCGATATCTATATCGGGTATATTCCCACGAAGCATACGATATATCCGCATTAAACACTAGAGAAAGGGCCAGGATACTAACTCGTACTAGAGAAGTGGCCAATTCATTACCAAAATCACATCAGAATAGATTCATACTTCATCAGTTATGTAGGTGTCAGGAGCAGAATCAGAGGCACCCTATTTCCCAATATAAATGGTGCTAAGAAAGGGATCAGGCTTTTAGCTAGAGGAGCACTTTTTCAAACCTTCATGGAAGCAATGCCCAGATTATGTATCCAGAGTATGACAGGTGAAAATATTTGTATAGATAAAGGGGTGAGGAAGATATATAAACTAATTTTTTTTTTCCAGGGTACCAGTGGGTAGTAGGGATAAGGCGTAGTGGCCCCTAAATCTTAAGAGAAAGGTTGGGGGAGACTTTCTGGAATGATGAAGTAGCACAAGCTCTCCTCATAGGATGTGGTATACCCTGGCAGCTCGAAGAGCAGTATCAGGTATAATATCGATAGTATGGGGAAAGTGATGGGAATCCAATCCGCGGGCAGAAAAAAGAGACTGCGGCAGGTTAGTAGAGAACAGTAGAATTGATGGGACAATTGTCTGGGCTTTACTCTCAAGGCCAGATTGTATGAGGTGGAACTACTCCCAGTTATCTGTGAGTATTCTTACACATAATGAG
>JABUQX010072817.1:0-30000 GCA_015478945.1 Trachelipus rathkii
CGCGGCATATATTATCACCTAATACTTCTCTAAAAGGAATTGCAATTTTAAATTTTTTAGTTCAAATCAATATATACTATATATATTATATATATAAATATATAATATATATTAATATATATAATCAATATTAATTATATAAAATATATAATATATATTTAAAAAATATACTAAATAATATATATAGATAATATATATATATAATAAAATATATTATTAATATATATATATATATATATATACATATATATATATATATATACTATATATATATAATAAATATATAATTATATTATAATATATACTATATATATAGTATATCATATATAATATATACAATATATAATATATATATTATATCATATAAAATAAATATTAATATATATAATATAATATAATTTATATATTATATTAATATAATATATATATATAATATTATATTTAATTAATATTATTATATATAATTATAATTATATATATATGTTGTGTTTGTGATTGGTATATATATATAAATATATATATATTATATATAATATTATTATAACTATACTATAATATATATATATATATAAAATATATATATTATATATATACTAATTAATATACTATATATAATAAACAATATAAATAACTATATATAATATAATAATATATAATATATATATATATATATATTAATATATAATATATATAATATATATATATATAAATATATATATATATTTTTTACCTTTATTTTCTAAGAGAAAATTTAAAGTTTCTTTCCTTATTTTAAATATAATATATATTATTATTTATATATTATATTTATATATATATTTATATAATATAATATATTAATATATATATATAATATATATATATAATATTATATATATATATTATATATATAATATATATATATATATATATATATATTAAAATAAATATATATATATATAAAGTATTATATATATATATATATATATAATATAATATATTATATATATATATAATATAAAATATATAATATATATTATATATTATAATATATATATATAGTACTATACTATAATATATAATATTATATCATATATTATATAATATATAATATTATATACTATATTATATATAATATATAATATATATATATATATATAATATATATATCAATATATTATATATATATAAATATTAAAAACTAAATTTTTACCTGACAGTTTGGGAAGTGCAATCATTTTACTTTAACGCAATTAAAACAATTATTTCCGTGACTAGATTAAAAATTGGGAGAAAATAAATTTTTGATTAAATTTAAAAAAATTGAAGGAAAAAGAAATTTTTTTTTTTTTTAACTACGAGGATTGTGGAAATTTTTTTATTCTTTTTTTATATTGAGAATTGTTATTCTTAAGTTTTAATAATTGTTGCCGTAAATTTAAACAGTTATAATCTATTACCACGGACACGAAATATTAAAAAACTTAATTCAGTCTTCAAATTTCTCCTTTCTTTCTTAAACTAAATAATAATTTAAAAAGATGAAATGAAATAAAATTTAAATAAACGCATATCAAAGTAAAGGGAACATTATTAATTGCACAAATTATAAATTATTTTATTTGTTTCTTTTTTTCTTAAAAATTTTAGTCTATTTTATTATTTTTTATTGTAATAATAATTAATTAATATAATAATTAATAATCAATAATTAATAATAATTAAAATTAATAATTAAAATAAAATAATAATTAATAATTAATAATAAATTAATAATAAAATTAATAATAATTAATTCAATAAAAATAAACCAATAAGTTAATAATAATAACAACCCAATAAAAGTATAATAATAATTAATTAATTAATAATAATAATAATAAATCACTTACTTAGCAAAATAATTAAGAGTAATAATAATAATAATTAATTAAACTAAAATAATAATCATAATAACAATAATATGATAAATTAATAATAATAATAATAATAATAATAATAATAAGGAACAAGTCAATATCCGGATTTTAAAAAAAAAAAAAATATTAAATAATTAATTCTTAGACCGCTTATTCTAGTCTTAATTGTAAAAAGCTTGGCTTTATAAAAATCCTTTTTTATTTTAAATATGCTCTTTTTTAAAAAAAAAAAAAAAATGTATGAAAATTGTAAATATATAAATGAAAAATAATTTTAAAAAATTTATGTTATTAAAAACTCATTATTTAATTTACCCCCCCCCCCCCCCCTTTACTTCTGAACCTCCCAAATCCCAAAACTATTTTCCTCGAAAATTTTTTCCCAGCCCATTCTTTTTTTTTACCCCTGGAAAAAGATAAATCCATTTGTAACGGAGAAGGGAAGGAAAAACACAGTTCCAACATTTTTCCTGCCAACTTCCTTCGGATTCTTCGTCCTTTCTTTACTCCTTTCGGATGAGCCACAGATCTGGGTTGGACCAATTTGGAATTTCAAAATTTATTTTCACGTTTCGAATTTAAATTCCGTTTAATAGTTCGATGTTGTTAATGGGAACACAAACCTCCAGCAAGAACCACATGGCGAAAAGCAAATGCTCACGGGAATTCATTTCAGGTCAAGTTACCGAGACACTGAGTTCTTAGGAAGAAAGCATACTCTTGAATTTAAGGAATGTACATCACACAAACGCATAAAGGAAAACCTGTTGTTTACTTACTACTACTTACTAACTACTAACTACTAACTACTAACTACTACTAACTACTACTACTATACTATACTACTACGTACTACTACTCTAACTGTACTTACTACTACTTAATAAAAATAATTAATAAAATAATAATAAATAATTAATAATAATTAATAATAAAAATAATAATAAAATAATAATATACATAATAATAATCTTGCTTTTCATAATTTTGTCAAAATTGTTCGCTACATATTTAGCAGTTCAAATTTTATTCTTTAGTTGCCCGGAAATTGATTTAAAAAACTTTTTTTCAATATTTTAAATAATTTCTTGGCAAACGATGATTATATATTAAAAATCATCTGTTAATTTAGAGTTCTCTAAACGAATTCCGCTGTCGAACCAAAAAACTTAAACTTAACCTAAACCTAACTTAGCCTTACCTAACCTAACCCCCGAAAAACCTAAACCTAACCTAACCACCTAAACTAAACCTAAAACCTAACCTAACTTAACCTAAAAAAACCTACCGTAAACCTAGCCTAACTAAAAAACCGAACGTAAACCTAAACTAAAATCCGAACTTAACTTTAAGCCTAAAACTCTAACCTAACCCTAAAACCTAACCTAAACCTAACTTAACTTAAACCTCTAAAACCTAACCTAACCCTAAAACCTAACATAAAACAGCCCCCTTAAACCTAAAACCTAACTCACAATAACAAACCTAACCCTAAAACCTGTTCTAAAACGGGGCCTACGGCTTGGTTGTACGGAAAGTTTTTTTTTAATGGTGTTTCATTCGGGTCGGGGGACCCATTTGGACCCTGGTCGACCATTTTGGGGCTTAGTCTCATCATTAAACGTAATATTTTTTGTTTAATATTAAACAATCATTTTCATCTGATAATAATTTTCTTCGTGTTTCTTTGTGGAGAGTATTTCTTATTTCTCAATTATATGCTATCAATCAAATTTGTGGCGGGACTAAGGCCACAAAGAATTTTAACCCGGAGGATTAGCCCAAATAGTTGACAGGTCAATTGGTTGACCACGACATCAAAAAAAATTCTTACCGTATAGCCCCCGCCGCACAGGGCGTCGTAGGATAATATGTTAAGTTAAGTTAAAGTTAAGTAAGTTTAAGTTAAGCGTTAAAATAAGTTTAAAGTTAAAGTTAGGTTTAGATCTTAGGTTAAAAGTCTAGGTTAGTTTAGGTTAAGTAAGGTTAATTCTTTAAAAGTTTTTAAGTTTAAAGTTAAGTTAAGTAAAGTTTAAGGTTCAAGTTTAAGTTAAGTTTAACGTTAACGTTAAAGCTAAGTTAGCGTTAGGTTTTTAGTAGGTTTTAAGTTTTAAGGTAAAATTAGTAGGTTTTAGGTTAGGTTAGAATTATTTTAAGTTAGGTTAGGTCTAGCGTTAGGGTCTTACGATAGGTTTAGGTTAGGTTCGTTAAATAAACTGCAAATAACCAAAATTTTCTTTTTTTTTGTATAAAATGTCGACCATTTTGACCTGTCGATCCAATTTTTCCCTGTTCGGACTATTTTGTGCTTGGGATCGTCCTGGTGTCTAAAGTCATGAAATCGAAAATGTGATAAGCTCTTTATGCGATAAAAATTCTTTTGGTTATTGTCAGATTATTTTTTATCCATTATTGGTTTATTATTTTTATTATTTTAAATTTTTTTTTTAAGTAATTTTTTTTCATTTTATTGTACATTTAGACATTGCGTATTTTTAATTCATGTATTTCATTGCATAAATGAGGATGCTTTAAAAACATGATAATAATATATATTATATATATATATAATACTATAGTATATATATATTATATATATATTATATTATATAATAGATATATAATATATATATATATATATATATACTTATAATATATATATATATATATACAAAATATTAAATTATTAAATTCTCTACTTCAAATCTATTTAAAAACAAAATTATTTTTAAGAGTTTTTTTCCATATTCGGGTTTCTTTAACTAAAGCGAAACTTGGCCCAATTGCTTACGGCAGGCAACTGTCACTAGTTTTCCAACACCTTCCAATATATATCGGAAACCAAAACTATCCAATTACTTCAGCGAACCAGTTTTTTTTTTAATGATTTTTTTCGCACTAATCTGTTCGGTAGGGGTTTATTCGAAAACAACTGTCAAACCATAATCAAAAAAATCTTTTTATTGCTTTTCAAACAACTATTCATTTTTATTGTTTATCTTTAATTTGTTTGCATAATATGACTTTTATCTCATTCTCTTTTTAACTTTATCCACAAATTTCATGCAACAGGATTGGAAACGGTTTAAAAATTCAGGGGCATCTTGAATTTCAAGGAATACAAAAGTAGAGTTAAAAAATAGGCAGTAAAAAAAAACCTTGAAATTCCATTGCAAGAGAATAGAAAGGCAGGGTTACGCCGTACTCAATAATATTGACAATCCCTCTTTAAAACTCCTCCACCGACTTAACCTACGTAACTCTGATATTCTTTCGTCCTCAATTTATTTTTTTGATTGTACAGGAAGTTATGGGCCTCCTTAACTAGCCACTCCTTGGTGTGGCTTACTCTTTTACACAAGGTAAAATAAAAAAAGCTCAGTTTTTAATTAAAACGTTCATTATAAAAAATAATTAATTAATTGTATTATATTAGCCAATTTTATAGTTTATTTTTCTCTTGTTGATAAAACTAATTTCAAAAAACTATTAAATAACAATAATTTAAAGCAAAACAATTATTAAATTTAAACAAATCACAATCCTCCTTGAATAGTGATTTTAGTTAGATTAATTGGCTCATATGTTAAAGTTGCAAAACAAACGATCTTCATTTTAATTAAAAAAATATTTTTAAAAAAATAATATTTTAAGTAAAAATCTGCAGGTTTTTAAGTAAATATAAAAATTATTACTTTTGTATTAATTTTTTTGTATTCTAAAAGTCATTTTATTTAAAATTTTTTTTTTTTTTTTTAATGTACAAATAGATATCTATAAAATTTATATAAACAAAACTTTATTTTAATAAAATTATTCTTGCGTGAATGGAAAACAAGGTATTTGGTTTCGAAACATGCCACTGCAGTTCGAAACTATTAGTGATATAATACTAAAGAATGTCATTTTTATTATCATTTTTTAATTTCTATCTGCCATTAAAGTATTCTTTAAAAACCAAGGTTGAAGAAATAACTGAAAAGAGATTAAGAATGAAGAGATTACCGAAGGAGGACAGAAGAAGAACGAGAGGGGAGAGAACGGAGAGCGGAGGAGAGGGGCCGAAGAGAGGAGCCAGACACGACGGATGATGACGAGAGGAGAGAGAGAGGAGAGGGGAAGAGCCAGAGAGAGAGAGTAGTGAGAGCAGGAGAGAGAGAGAAAGAGCGAGAGAAGAAGAGAGGAGCCAGATTGCAATTAACGGGAAAGGGGAGGAAAGGAGAGTGTGCAGAAAAAAAAAGAGAGGTAAGGAGAAAGAGTGACGGTAGAAAATGGCATAAAGGGAGAAAACAAAATATAATATGAGAGAGGGAGAGAGAAGAGGATCGAGAGAGAGAAGAACGAGACGAGGGAAGAGGGAGACGGACGAGAGAAGGGAGAGAGAGAGAGAAGAGAGAGAGAGAGAGAGCAGAGAGAGAGAGGGAAAGGGAAGGAAAAGAGAGAAGTGGGAGGGAAAAGGAGAGGAAGGGAGGAAGAGTGACGTAAGAATGGAAAGCGAGGAAAAAAATTGATATGCAGGAGAGAGGCAGAGGAGGAGAGAGAGAGAGAGAGAGAGAGAGAGAGAGAGAGATAGAAGGACCAGATGGCCTCAGCGCCTGGACCGCGCGGCGGGGACCGGCACACGACCGGAGGCGCATCTGCTGACCGGAGCGAGACGAAAGAAGGGCGAAGAGCAGAGAGGAGAGAGAGCAGAGAGGACGGAGAGGGGAGGAGACGACCTCTTTCTCAACTCTCCTTCATTTAAAATACTTTTAAATTGAGGATGCAGACTGCATTAAATGTACTGTTCAAATTAATTATTTACATTTGCTTTGGCGACACGTATTAATTTAAAAAAACGAAACGGTAAACCCAAAAAAAAACTTGTCGTTTACAAAATAAAAACCTTTTACCTTTTCAAATTTGGTTGTTTCGTTTCCAAAAGCTAAAAAATATGGGCGGACCCCCATGTCTCTATTCTATTCTCTCCATTTCTTTGGAACCCTTAGCGTAAAATTTTCTTTTTTCATTTTCCTCTACTTTTAAATAGTAAATATGATTTCATATTATTAAAACCCACTTATTACACAATACAGAAAATGATAAAAATGCTGAAAAAGTACCGTTTTTATTTTTAATTTTTTCATTTAGTTTTCTCTCACAATTTAAGGTCATTTAAGGGGGTCATCTTATGTCTTATTTAATAATCATTTAAATAAATGCCCACAAATTGCAAAATCAGAAAATATGGATCTTTTTATAATAGGGTTGGGTATAATATGTTGCTCATTTATTAATATTAAAATTACACACAAAATGGTGTTAAATTCTAAATATTAATTTAATGTTTTTTAATTTCAGGTTTTCGCAACGTTACCCTCCCAAAGGAAACGTCCTATTTTCAAAAAGCGGCTTTGACAGTTTGGGCCTTTTTGTTTGCATTTCGCCCACCACATTTTCCTTCTGATTCATTTCATTTTCTTCCACCACCATTTAATCGGACTTAGTCGGGTTTTTATTCCTCCTCAAAACCAAACAAGGTGGGGCCAGTTGTGGAGCCCCTCTTCTGAAAAAAGGGTATCAAAAGTTCAGCCAACAAAAGGATTTTCCCAAAAAGAAGGGATATATCTTTTTATTTGGAAACATTAATCAGCGGAAGAAGGCTTATTATATTCGGCTCGGGACGTTTACCCAGTATTTTGTTTCTTCTTTTGCTTTGTTTAATATTTATTTATTGGGGTACCCAATCGTTTTCGGGAGTAAGAATATTCTCGTTTCAGGGATACACTAAACAAACAAAATGTTTAACTTATGTTTAATTTAGAAGTTATTGCAGTTTTGTTCAGGCTATTATATATAAATATACTATATTAATATATATTTAATATATAATATATATAATTATAAATATATTATATATATAAATATGATAAGATATAATATATATATATATACTATATATATATATAATATATATATATATATATATATATAACAATATATATTATATATATATATATAATCTTTGAAACTTCTTAGCCGATTATAGTATTAATCCCCTAAGACATTATAACCAATAAAAAATTTTAATACTTATACAAATATAAACTATATATATATATTATTATATTATATAATATATTATTATTATATATATATTATTAATATACTATATACTATATATTATATATATACTATATTAATATTTATATAGAACATCTCATAAATATAATATATTTAAGTAGTATTATACTATATCTCTTCTAACAAAACTAAAAAATTTAAAAAGCAAGCAGGAAATAAATAGGGTTAGTGGAAAGTACCTTGATTTTTATTACCCAAAACATTTGTTTGTTTGAAATGGGGTGTAAATATAAACATATATTAATTTTAAATTATTTTAAAAGGGCACTTCCTGGGAAAGTTTAACATATCCGGTTGCTTTTTGAAAGGCCGGAAAAGGCGGCCCGTAAGGCGACAATTTTAATTAATTCTTTAGACAAGCAAAAAGGAAAAAAATATTTATAAAATAATTCATCACTATTTTTTGAAATCTAAGCTAGCAAATTGAATTTTCTAATTTCTATATTATGATTTTTTCCAAGAGCAAAACAAGTTTAGACCAAAAGATGGACGAGGCTTGGCTTTACGTACGTTAAAAATTTAAATTCATTTATTTTTTTTCATTTCCATGGTTTTGATTTAAAGGGTCCAAAGATTATCTCTTCGTAGAAAAACTGAAACATAGTTAATCAATTTCTACTCAGGCAGAAAAGTTATATTTTCAGGGCACTGAAACCCCCAAATTTCACCAAAACTGTCGCTTGTGACATTTTATCTTTCAAGCGATAAAACACTGGGGAACAAATTTTGCTTTTTTTCTGTTGTCTATGATTCAATATTTGTTTCTTATGTAAATAAACAAAAAGAATCACAGTTCGATTTTCTTATAATCAATTTCACAGTTTTGATTTAAAGGAAACTTGAAAGGTAGATCATTAAGAATTAGTAACGTGAGCGATAGTCTCACGAAACATAAACCTAACCTAACCTGAAAAAACCTAACCTAAACCATAACCTAAAACATTCTAACCTAACGTAACAAACTTAAAAAACCTAAAACCTAAACTTACCTAAACTAAAACCTAAACCTACACCTAAAAACCCTAAACCTAAAAACCTAAAACCTAACCTGGACCTTAATCTAAAAAACATAAAAACCGAACCCTAAAACTGCCTGTTGAATTATATCTATAAAGATTGCTATAAAAACCCACCTCAGATTTTGCGGGTCTTCTTCAGGCAAAAAATAATTATTTCAGAACGTTCACCAGCGAAATTTTTTTTTGTAAATTCAGTACATATTGTATACATGTGATAACGGAAAATTTAACTTGTTTTGTCTTCAGGTGTCTGTCGGTACCGTGCCCGGTGCCGTGCCGTTAAGGTGAACTGTTCATAAAACCTCGTTTGAGAAAGTTTCGTATTTCAACGAAGGAATATTTTTTGTTACAAGCTTATAGTATTCTTGCACCTCACCTTGCAAAAGCTTTGTCTTAGGAAATTCGCTTTTCCAGGACTTTTGCATATTCACACATTTAAAGGGAAACTAGCTGGAACCATTACCCCACGCAAAACCGATCCGCTTTTTACCCTACTTGGAACAGCCACAGTACTAGTTTAAACCACCCTCTTAACACAAACATGGCTAGGAAAGACTTTTTCAGATAGTAACAAACTGGTTAAAAATGATTAAAACTGTGATTTAGAAGCAATATTACATAAATAGAATAGGCATCTTTTACTTGATAGAATGGAATTCTTGATAGTTCTAAAGTTTCTTATTTCTGACGTATATTAAAATATTAATCTAATTATATGAAATAATAACAATAATAAATCAATAAATAATAAAATGAATTCAAATACTTTTTGTTTTTGACCGATGTTTAAGCAGAATTACTTGAGATGAATATTTTTGCACCAAATTTTCTAATGAGCTAAGATATTAATCAAAATTCTGCTTTATGTTTACGACTTGCAGGGATCTATTACTACATTACCACGAACCTACGCTATGGACCATAAACACCTGGCCCGCTGAGTAAGGTATCGTACAATTACACGGCCCTCAGTGAATATAACTGGCTTTATCATTTAAACGAAATACTATTTATAATTAATTTAACCACTCAACAATAAAAACACTGTATATAATTTATAAATTTCAATTTTAAATTTAAAATGATAGTACTTAATATATATAATATCACAAATTAAATTGGGAATAGAAATATCCGGGTGCTTAATATAAAACTATATCGCTTTAGACGTTCTATTATATTATGTAGTAGACGTGGATGGTCTCGTGGTTTAGAGCTAACTCACAAGTTATTTGTATAACTAGAGCTGCGACGCTAGACGGAGTTCACATAAATTAATTCGAATCCCGCTTAGATAGGATAGTTAAATTACCTGTAACCTACATTATCATCTATTTAAATATATATAATTCGAGTTTCTACTTTTCCTTGTTGTCTCTCCGAATTCAAAACTTTGGTAAGATGACCTATCATACTAGAGATCAATCTTGGCCACCATCTTGAACTTAGTGGCAAGGGTTGCTTGGAGTCGGTAAGACAGTGAGTCGGATCGGTAGTACGGAGATCGGAGACGGAGTCGAGTCTAGGAGTCGGAGTCAGCTGAGAGTCCGGAGGATCGAGTAGTTTTTGAAGAGAGTGAAGTCGGAAGTTAACATTTTAATTATTTGAAAGGGGTGGAGTCGGAGTCGTAGATAATTTTTTAAGA
Organism: Trachelipus rathkii; assembly: GCA_015478945.1. NCBI lineage: Eukaryota > Metazoa > Arthropoda > Malacostraca > Isopoda > Trachelipodidae > Trachelipus > Trachelipus rathkii. The sequence continues at coordinate 10,686 of JABUQX010072817.1, forward strand.
GACTAATGAGGGTGGATGTACGGTAGATCGAGATGATCGGAGTCGAGGAGTCGGAGTCGTGAAGTCTGGAGTCGGACTAGTCGGAGTCGGGTATCGCGGAGTTCAGGGAGTCGGTAAAGTTCTTTTGATAGAGAGTGTAAGTATTCAGGAGTCGGACAATTTATATGAATAAAGTGTGTGAAGTAATCGGATGATTAGGGTAATTTATTGAAAAGAGGTGGAGGTCGTGAAGTCGAGTACGGTATATCATGATCGGATCCGAGAGTCAGAGCGGAGTTACCGGAGTTCGGAAACGCGTGTAAGTTAACGGGCGAGTCGGTATTTTGATAGAGATATGTGAGAAAGTCGGTAGATCGTGACTATTTATTGGAAAAAGGGTGGTATAGTCGGTAAAGTCGGTAATTTTAGAAGAGGGTGGAGTCGTGAGTATCGAGGAGTACGGAAAGTATTCTGAAGTCGGAAGTCGGTATCGAGTCGGAGTCGCGGAGTCGAGTGGGAGTTGGTATAGTTTTAGAAGATAGGTGAAGTCCGGAGTCGGCTAAATTTATTTGAAAAGGGTGGACTTCCTGGATGTAAAGTATAAATTATTTTGAAGAGGGTCAAAAAAGGAGTCGGAGTCTGAGGAGTCGAGTACGGGAAGTCAGATGATCGGAGTAATTCGAGTCGCGGAGTGGGGAGATCGTTATAAGTCAATCTTGAAGAGAGTGAAGTTACGGAGTCTAGGCAAAATTTTAAGAAAAGGGGAAAGAGTAAAAGGATTAATTTATGAAGAGGGTGAGTCGGAGTCCGTGAGTCTGGTAATTATTTCACAAGTCGGTATAATTTTACATCAGAAGAAGTTAAGTGAAGCCCGGAGTTCGGGTTACGAGAGTTACGGTATAACAATTTTTCATAAGGGTGGATTTCGGAATATCGAGAGTCGTTAGTCGACTCGAGAGATAGTACGTGTATATATATTATGTAAAGAGAGGAGAAACGAGAGTTCAGGAGTGAGGAGTCGGAAAATTTTTTGAACCGACTTAACTCAAATCTCTTGCTTATGATGAGGAGTCATAACTGTGCCTTAACGATACTAATTAGACTATAAAATTACTGTATTTAGAATTAAATTTTGTTACTTATAATAGAAAGTAATATGAAATCTTCCATATGGGAAATTATCTGCCATCCAAGAATAGGGATGTTAAAATTAGGTGTCAGAAACTGGACAGTCCTAGTAATTAATTGAGAAACTAATATATAAATTTATTTGTGAAGTATGATAGTGAATTTTTTTAAGAAAGAGATATTTTACTATAAATTACATCTTTACTTATATAATAACAGTATAATGATGTTATAAGATTGAGATGATGGATTATATTAATTGGAACATAGATACAATATCCAAAATGTGGTATAATGAGATGTAGAAATGTCTCAAAATATCTACAAAGTCTGAAGAAATATTTTTAAAAGTGGTATTAACCGACCAATAAAGAGAATTAAACTCACGAATGAAGATAGTGTGAATAACCCAGCATATTAATAAATTATTACATACTAATAACTAAAATTGGTGCTCATAATATATTTGAGGTATTATTTGTTATAATAGGGATTATGATCAACTGGCGTTAAACCAGAATTGAGTAATTTATCTCAGCTTTTCCGCTATAGACGGTGCTTAATCACATTCTTTATCCTACTATATCGCCACTCACAGATTATTGTAGGAATATTATCTCTCTATCATCTGTGTTATTTCCTAGCTGAGTAATTTAATCTTCTTCTTCATTACTTTAAAGCCTTGACGTCTGTGCTCTATTAATAGTATACTGCCGTAGATTTTTAGCAGTATTAGTTATGATAACTGATGTGTATGCAACACCTATATATAACATCCCTCCTTGAATTAAGTATAGGCTTCTTGCCCGTGAGTGGTGTGGACAACTGTAAAAAAAAAAAAAAATAAAAAAAAAAAATAAAAAAAAGAAAATAAAATATTAAATACTGTATAGAGCACTAAATATTTGCAATATAGGACTCTCGTTTAATCCTACAAGATGGGCCAGAATGTAACGGAAAGATAACGAAACGATGGAACAAATGTTCACACTCAATTGCATCGAATACTTATCCTCAATAATACCAGCTTACAAGACTAAATGAGAGAAAACCGCTTAGAATAAGCCTATAACAGGAGTATTATTTTTAATATCAGCAAAACGAACACTTCTGTCCATATTCGAGCACACCCGAGTCGAACCTTACCTAAGAGTCATGAGCATGAACCAAGCGAACAGACAAGGTTTCAGAATTCCCACAGAGAATTTATAGTTACTAGTTCAAGAGCATGAATGAAGTTCGACTACGAACTGCTTACTATTGAGATGCACGAATTGTCCTAATCACTACTATCTATCCGATTATAGATAAGCAGGATGAATATAAGATCTTATACGAATATAATAGTACTAAAGTTACTAGAGCACACTCACAGTTGATAGCGCTCCTATCTAAGTCGACTCTAGAATAACACTCTGAAGAAAACAAAAAAATAATGCTTTTTCTTTTCATATATGTTTCTGAGCGAAAGATTACACATGCATTCCTATTAATAAAATAACCATATAATCAATTATATTAAACTCTTAATAGGACATATGTTCACCTTGAGTAGTTTTATGATTTTTACTGTGATATTAATACTTTCTTGAATTTTATATACAATGTTCCTTTTATGTCTCTATAACTCGTATCCTAATTGATATATGCTACGTGATAATTACTTTTAATACTGACTAACAATGCATATTATTTAGTGGTGACCGTGAGAGAGAAGCTTATGTAATCAGAGTCACTTAAAATTATATGGTCACCGTAAAACTCTAGAAAGTTTTTGGATAGGGTTTATGGGTATAAAGTAACAAATATACCGTGGGCACAAGAAAAATGTCTTATATATAAATTTCATCATGAAAATTTCAGTATGATGACATCGTGACATAATTGTACGATACAAACAGATAACCAAAATGGAGTAAACCGAGAGTGATAGATAATTATAACATATAACGTTCCTATATATATATTGACTTTCAATTAAATCCCGTTTATCTATCGAAAAAAGTAAGTAGTGATAGTCTATCCTTAGTATAATAATCGTAAGTTTTTATCTTACTAGGTACATATTCTCGAGTTGCTCAAAAATTAAAATTTTGTTCATTATTACATAGAGATATTGTTTCTAATTAATAAAATACTTCAAGAGGAATATACCCAAGAGAAGTTAAAACCGGACTAAAGAATATGAGACAGGAGTCGAGAAGTACTCTACGTCCGCACTCGACAGTTCTGCGGAGCTCAGAATCTCACTCTCCAAATATATAAAGTATAGGCGATACTATTTCCCCTCCACGAGGAGGAGAGCATCCCTCCGGACCCCATTCTAGCAACAGAAGCCTTGTGTGGGTTATTTTTGGTATAGCAAAGTAGCGTGTTCGTAGGCTTCACGCCACTCCCCAATCTCGTAGGTTAATCTTGCGGCGGTGTTTTTCATGCCCTTAATTGATTCCAGTCTAAACTTATACTTCTGCGAATATATATACGCCAGAAACGTCTCCCCTCTCTGTCGCCCGTCGGCTCGAGCCCCTAATATATACTATACTATCATTAAATTTATATTTGCTCAAATTATTTATAATATTTAGGTCTCACTTCGCTATAATAGATTATAAACGGCCCTAATTGTCACTTGATACACTACGCGTCACTCATATTATAATATATATATGTTAATCAGTACTTGTAGGAGGTAATTCCCAAATATATATATATACGTATATATTATATTAGCTAGCCCTTATATTCTTTATCAACGTAGAATTAGTGCTTTTACTCTCACTTACGTGGATAATTTTTTCTCTAGATAACGTACTATATATAGGGTAAAACATTACCATTATCAAAACTAAATGCATAGCAATATATACTGAGCTATACCATAGCCATATCTCTCTGAGCTAATTACAAGTTTGTAGAGTATACAGATGATTATGTGAGTGAGACTATGAGGAAGTAACGTAATATGGCTTTCGAGAAACTAACATATCTCATTTTCACAATAGGGCTATCGAACGCCTCTCCTATAGTATAATGCTAATATTACTACTATACTAACTAATTTAGTTCGGATATTTTTAGCAATTGTTATAATGTCTTCTAGTATAGGCTGATTCCATAACTAGTTTGCACAAAGTGTGCTTATTGCTGATAGAGTGATGATCGGACTGTTTGTGCGTATATATACGTAAAATATTACCAATCCAGATATAGATATCCATGTTTCTAGTGACAAGACAATGTAATACTGATATACCTATTATATTTGGTATGGTGAGCAGCGGGGTTGTTGACAGATTAGGGTGTTCCATATTATAGTTCGCATATGAATCCTTATTTGTTTTTGGCTGCTTCGCGACAAATCTTTCGCTTTAGTGTTAATGTCATCCGCCATTTTTCGGGAAACAATACTATATACTCATCTATACGGCTAGAATACTCGTAGAGACACTATTGGCGGTTGTAAGAAGTTGCCGTACAAATAATCATACCTAAACCTACTATCACTCAAATACAATTTATCCAGTCACTTAAATACTTATCTCATCTTATATGGTTCAGTCCCCCAGTTTCTGTATGTACATATAATTAATGTCGAGAGTCTGCAAGATATACTATCCGTACTCCTCAATAATACTTTATAAGTATTTTTATACTCATAGCCTTTAACCAATATCGTCAGCCGAGCATTTTAACTAAATCAATATAGAAATACAGAAGAAATTCGTAGTGCCGTCTGGAAGTGACATTTAAAGCCAAACAAGGATAGCGTATATCTTCGTTTCTTACCGGGATTTGCCAATATAGCCTTTACTGAGATCGATTTTAGTGAAGATATAAATACATAATACAAGTTGTATCGCGAACCACTCCTACTGAGGTCTGAAAAACAATTTGTACAAATTTCAAGAATCACACATGACCACTATCTGTATATCAAGGGTATCGCAAGATAACGTGACACAAACTGGTATTATATCTTGTACACGGTAGATCTAAAAATAAGCTAGCAAACTATATATGTTCAATAACGTACGTATACATTCATGCTCTCTAAATTTGCATCGCATTTATCAAAAAAATATGCATACAAAATAATATTGAGGCTTTTCACCGAGATATATAAGAAGAAATCCTGTCCCAGTAATCATTCCATTATATGTAAAGCACTATCGCGAAGGTATCAAAATATTGAGGAAATCTAGATCACACATCACTGTAATTTACACAGAAAAAATCCATAATTTGCGAGTTTGGGTGAAAGTTCAACGCGAGTAATATACTGAGTGGCATCTGCTTGAGACCGGTCGAATGTTCCAAACAGATTTATTTTTTATAAATACCTCAGTTTAATGCGCTAGAGAGCTCACAAAGTATGCGTTATATGGTTAAATTTCGGGAGTAAATTGCCCAATTAGAGCTGCTTTATTACAGTTGCATATAAAATTCAAGAAAAGTAGCAAATTCGTTTTTCAGTGTATTCTTACATATGTTTCACATTAGTATTTCTGGAGATCCGTATAAATAAACCTATATTACGCTTTATGAGATCACCTCTTAAGTATTCTCATATTATTTCTGATCTCTTATCTTCTTCTATACTAATCATCGTAGCCCTAATATTAATTATAATCTATTCAATGCTTATCTCTATTAGGCATTACAGCTTTCAACTAGAAATCACGTATATCTTACCTAATCAATTATTTACTTCTTCTCACACACCTTCGAGATAAGTCACGACACTACGCACGCGGATCAATGATAAATAACAATTCTCACTGAGGCACGTTATTCTCATTATACCCTTATTTATATTAGTATACTTATATAATTAAATTTGCATGAGTTATATAATCGTTACTGACCTTTATATTCATTGACACTTCACACCCTTATATAATTAGTACATTCTTTCGAGCCAAATGGATAATACGATGATATATATATATATATATATACTCAACGCTTCGTAGGGTGCACCTTACACTGTATAATTCATATAACTTATTACTTATTTACGGTGGATTCAGTAAAATATTTAACAACAGAATCTACCTAACTACTTGACACACCTATCTTCTCTTGAGGCTTCTAACAGTCCCGACTAGATGCCAGTTTTTCAAGACTCATTTCATAATTCGTGAGTCGACAGCTAATATATTCTTGACTGCCTACATATTTTTCTTAACTTTAAAAAACCTTTAGAAAACCTGTAGGAAACCTGTAGAAAACCTTGCGAAAAATTAACCAAGAATCACAAATCACTGGAGATCAGCTAGGCTTAGATATAATGCAAAATATTATCGGACTAGTTTGTATTCTGCGAGCAATTAATCAGTGAGTACTGGAATGTGCAGAGTAGAAGATATTTAAGAGGAGAAGGAGAACACGCGAGAAATCTACTGCGCTGAGAGAGTATGCAAGAATAGGATGGCCGCAGATTTCTTGATTGAATGATGGATAAGTGTAAGTGTAACGAATAATCAGGATTTATTGATGCGTCTTTATGTATGGAATATTATGTTCGCAGCGAGATTTCTTGGAGTGAAGCACTGATATATACCCTTATGCTCTAAAGGGATGTAGTGCTTCAGCGGCATTACCTTTTCAAGGCACGTTAGGAATCTATAGATATGAATTTAGTTTTATTGTATCATAGCTAGTGTCGATATGAGTATAGAGTGATTAGATTATGGGACTTAATAGTACTTTTTCCGCAAGCTGCTTATCCGAAGTGCACGTCTCGAAAAACTGAATTGGAATCGCATGGAAACATGTCGCTATCTTTAGAAAGTGGAAGCAGGATGTGTCGAGAAATTTTCAAATCGTAATTGTACACCAACAGATACAGAGGTTAAGTGAATGAATTACATTGCTAGGAGTAAACAATACCAATAAATTGTCATATGCTGATTGAGTAAACATATGGTAGTCTCACCAGCAGGGCTCGTACTGTAGCAGAAGATCTAAGAGTGCGTCTGTAAATCGATGTCTCTAGTATACGGGTGGTTACAGGTCCTGAGGGTACGCCATGATGTTGTTGGTATGTGTTGCATAGTCTACTTCTGCAATGGAAGAAAGGAGATGGTATGAATTGATATTACGTAATAGCTCAAATGATGAGAGAAAGACATTGCGAGTAAGAATGAGGCACTATACGAAGTCACAGAGTGACGTAACCAGTGCGTATTAACTTTATTGAGAGAACGAGTGGCTTTGGCCATAACAGTAAGCGGAGAGTTCTGTTGATCTCCAGTCCCGAGTGCGTCAATTTTATTAGACACTTTGCGACTGGTGGTCAGTGTACACAGATTAGAGGTAGGGGTGGCAGGCATAAATGCGGTTGCTATTAGAAATCATTGAAATTTACGAATTGAATGAACCAGAGCTCATTGTGTAGACGCATATCCTACTTTACATTTATGTGCGGTGATTTGGTTTCGTCGAGTGGAGCGCACAGTAAGATCTGACATCAGGGAGAGTATAACCAGAGGGGTTTCGGCAGGGTAGTAAAAGTTGTCAACGTGGGCGTTTTACTAATACGTAAAGAGTGTACGCATACAGAGTACAATAGTATTACTAAGGTAGTGGAGTGTAGCGCGGAGCGTACCGATCTAGAGCCGGTTAACATTTACTGTATAATTTTTGGAGAATAAGCAACACAGAGTATAGAGCATCTGTCCTAGACCTTATATATTATAGGTTAAGTGGGACATTCCTTAAAGAGAAAATTCTCACAAAAGGAATATCTGGTTATACGATCGATAGAAGTGACAAGAAGGGAGAGGCTCTGTTAATGATCATGATAAGTGATCTCGGTTGCATATCTGTATCTTGAGGCGAGCAGTATAGTAGTTGCACCGTCTGATCGTCTTGATCAGTGGAGAACTCGCTTGAGGGTAAAATCTATGATCAAATGGAGTTGATTTACCTTCGTTGTCTAAATATATGTGAGTAGTGGACACGTCTATTGGGATGATTGTGTAATTACCGGAGTGATCAGATCCATAGACGAAACTAATTTGTATCAGATTGGCACTGAGAGTTCTTGTGTGAGGTAGCACGCGCGCGGCCTAGCGATGCTTAGGTGTCTGTGAGATAACAGAATTCAGGATAATCGAGGCAATCCTGTAAATCGCATTATATGGTAAACTTGTGTGGCTAGGGAAAGAAGGAAAGAGAGATATACTTCAACTGATGCAGTACAGTCTCGAGGATGTAATCATGGTAATGTGTCATCATACTCGACGAACGGGAGCACGAAAGCAATACGTTCGGTTGGTTGTAGGGGATGTAGAATCGTGTGGAGGGAAATGTGTGCTGGGACCATCATAAATCCACATGTCTTCTGATTGTGCTGATAGACTCTCCGAGAAAATGATTCAAAACCGAAAATGAGACAGTGAGGGAAATGCCTAAAGGAGAGGATGTGAGTTTGCGCAGCAGGCGGAGAGTGAATGGTGGGTTTATGTGAGGGGGGGGTATGGACACATTATCCCACACTAAGGTCGTTCTGAGCTGAAATCTCCTAACATTGAAACCCGAGTGGAAAGAGTTCGTCTCTATTCTATCTAGAGCTAACACTTTAAGAGGTACGGGAGCTTAATTTCTGGCTGCACGTACCAGGTCTCATCTCCGTAGAGCGGAAAGTAAGGGGACGCGTGATATATGATTAGTGGTGATTTGGGATCGTCAGACTTCTCATCTTTATACGAATCATGCCACTGCTATCACCTATATCGCTTAACTATCTAGATCTGATTCCGGTAGTAAGTATATCTGCTTTTTCTTCCACCCTCCAACTTTTCTCTGTTAACCAACCAACTGCTGTGAGGATACTGAGGTAGCACGATAATGTATCCAGTATAAAAACAAGTACTACTATACACCGTGAGTATACCTATATATATATATGAACTTTCGCTTTAAAAGACATTGGATTACATTAGCTATATAATATATATGATAAAATATTCAATCCAGACACAGGTAGGCTCATATCAATCTAATAGCATGTCACTAGGTCTAGGTGGAGTCTTCGCGCGTCCCTCTTTTAAAGCATTGAGAATTATTATATACTAAGTATTGCGTATATATAATTAGTAGTCTACTCACCCGACGTACACGTGATAATCACATTGTACTGTACCTATGGCAATTCACCTCAATGTATAAGTATCGTAGGCTGTGTATCCTGAAAGATGCTTGTAGCCAACACTGTGTAGTGATTTCGTAGAGGGGTGGTAGAGATATATATCCACTATTCACGTGCCTCAAAATCTCTGCGTGCTCGGTGTAATAATTTAGTAGAACCTCCACCACGTCTAGTTTAAATATCAACTGTTATGGAGCGTCAGCCTGTGTCAACCGGAAAACCGCCCATCCTTTTTGCCTCTTCTCCATTTATTGTACCGAACAAATGATACGATCAGATTGTTGTAAGTTCTCTATACTTGATGCATATTCTTTTTCTCCTTATAGCAGTATGTCCTTATAAGCAATCGATTGTACTTTGTGCCTTATTGCTTCCCACAAATTTGAAGAACACGGATGGAGGGTCACACTGAGGATTTTTGTCAGAAAGCTAATTTAAGTAACCGTGTCTCGGTGTGTCACGACAGGATCGAGCAGTGAGTCTCACCAGAGATATGCGTTCTAAATACACTCCGAGAGCTCTTTAGAGGCGCTCGAGAGGACGATCGCCTCTTTCTTTTTTAGGTACAATCTCTGTAGATAATGCAGGCTTCATATATTGATATACATGGAGAGTCTATGTATCGTCAAACCTACATAAGACAATTATTTTGTTATGTCACAAGTAAGTTGACTAGTAGGTTAATAGCAGTCTAGTTATTCTTCGTCTGTCTCAGCATTAGTAGCTAACAAATCTGAATTAGATGTGCAGCTCATTTACAACTTAGGACCCTTTGTCATCTAATCAAATCGGTAAAGACACGTTGCCGTGTACTGAGGACTAACCTCGCTTCGGGCATGTGTTTTAGAAAACTGTCTCTTTGTAAACAAGCTACTACGCACATAAATAGTTAGATGATAAATATTGATAAATATTGAAAACAAATGTCCTTATCATAAATATTAATAATTAATTCTTGTTTAAAATTGTTCGCACAGCGCTCTCAGTAGAAATACATAAAATTATCTATATATAATATTCTGTTCGAATGAGCAGAATTTGGTTAAATTCCCTTATCTGCGCTACGTCTGTAAGCAATGTTTTGTCTCGTTTTTTTTACATATTGCAATGTACTTCCTTCTAATAATTTTATCATTCTGCAGTATAAAGAGAAGAGTGACATTGCACTCGTCCTTGCCATCATCTTTTTGTACTAAAAGATAGATGATAGAAAATACACGAAACAGTAATCTATAAAGTCTAGAATAAGTTCCTTGGTCAAAGTGGGTTCATTTTCAAATTCTTTGAGCATTCATACTATTTATCGGAATGCAGCTAACGAGCGCTATATTGTCCGAGCTCATTGTGTACTTACCATGGTAGACATACATGTACTTGCGTTCGCTCCCTGCAGTCCTTTAGTCGGGTAGTGACGAAGTTAATATCTAAAGTCTGTAATTAATTTCACTCTCGTCCTGCCACAGAGTCCAACTTAAATTAAGACCTTTAGTGAACTGGTCACAAATCCCAATGCCTGTTGCGCGTTAGAAATATTGTTATTTTCAGGCCTAGTTACTGCCTGCCTTCCGAGAAATTTCAAAACTATCCTGCGTTAATCTCTTTTCCCCCCAATGAAACGCTCAAATAAACTCTCCATGTTTTCCTACCATTGTAATCTTAAACAAGACATGACCACATTCTTCTCAAAGCGCAGAGGTTTCTCAAGCTACGAGCAATTCTAATCTCACACTTCTCTCTGTTCGTTCCTGTCCAGACAAAGGGTAGTCGGAGCTCTAGTTCAGCAATATTTTGGCGTTGAGAGCTTTACAAACTATGCTTGATATCTTCGCTTGCTTTCGGCTGTCTTCATCGAGACGTCATTTTAGTGTGAGCAGATTTTGTTCGGGATCATTTTTCTCACGAGTCTTTTCTCGTCCTTGAAATCCTCGAGGACAAGAGCCCAACATCGAGGGGGCCTACCCAAGTCCCTCTGCATTGAACCATGACCCTACCAGAATGTGTTGGCAAATATATTCACCAGAACCGATTCCTCTCTCTCTGCGCAAGGAGATCATTACTCTCCTTCCGTAGTCTCAATGCCCTTCCTGATAGCCACCCAAACTTCCTCCTGCTTGTAGACGCAGGTCAACAGGCTTGCTTGGCGAGCCAACGTTGTGCTTCTGTGGCATTTGAACCTTAAGCTTTCGCAATATCGCACTACTACAACCGAGTAAAAATACAGACTATGCCTCTCTAAGGCCGTTTGTTCTCTTTCATGATGCTCCTCCAGTCTTGAATTGACACTTTTGTCCGCGGAAGTCACAGTCTACCATTACCTTCAGACACATAGATCGCTGTCCTTTCGTGGCACTCTCCACGCTCGGCCCTGAGTCGAAGGACTCCGATCTCTGGCATCTCTGCGATGCATTAAAGAATCTCACCTATGCTTTCCGTCATGCAATCATTCTGCTCCTCTCCACAACATCTCATTCTCCAGAATCATTCTTTGAGATCCATGCCGTAGTGTAGTTCCCTTTCGTACATCGTCCAGCTGGGTCCGTGATTGCCGTGAGTTTAGTGGTCTCAGCAACAATGCCGCTGTTTTAGTCTGGTCGCCAAGTGCTTCTACACTACTTAGATCAGCGAAGATGCTTCATGTCTCTTCACTTTTGAGACTAGCCTTGCTTGCACCGAGCACACACGACCCCAGCTTTGTCTCGGGAGTCGTATTCGCTATTCATGTCGTTGATGTCTCTTTCAGCTTTCTCCGCATGTATTCTATGGAATCTCTTGAATATATCGGGTTGATAGGCCCAGTTGGTTGATCAGCCAAACATTATTACCTTACCTTTTCGGGTCAGGCAGAATATCACCCTTCTTTTTCCAGTACTCAACATGACTTTCAAGAATATGGTGGGCGGGCACTAGCTATGGCTACAACTTCGCAGTCTCTGCAAATTTCCTCTTCTCGAGATCGAGCTTAATATACCACAATCCATCCATAAGATATAGCCCTCATTCCCTCTTCATCTAGAGTCCTTCCTGTGTCCATAAGTGTTTGCTATGACGCATGCTCGTTTATGGTGCCTTAGGAAAGCCACATCCCCTTGACTAGTATGGGAAGACCCACCCAATTCCCTCGAGACACTGCATAAACACGCCTCCCGAGCGAATACCTTGCCATCAAATAAGTTTACAACCATGCGTTTAATGATTGATGCTGTACACACAACTCAGGAACTCCTACACATAGTTTTCGTGTTTCTACAGAGTCTGTCCTTACTTTCGCCATAAGAAATTACCAAAAAATATTAACAGCGGCCTGTGACTTTATCTTTTTCTTGTAGAAGCTTATTCGTCCTTTTAAGAAACGTCTTCAGACAGTAGAGTTTTCCGCCCTCCAATGACAACACAACAAGCTTCTCCTTCTCTGAGGTATATAAATTAATTCCAAGAAGCATCTTTATACAGTGTATTTGTTTGTCATTTGTTAGAATAATTATACTATTTCCTCGCCCTTTTCTTCCATCTAGAAAGCAGCATGGATATGTGTTTTCCTGGACCACTTTGAACACTCCTCAGCGATTTACCCCACAGTGCTTCTATGGTAGCTATAGTATTCGTTGTGGTACTGAGCCTCGGGTTCAGATGACCCCAATTTAATTTCAACATACATCAGATGGACCAGAATTGTCCAAAATAATAACGTGACCAATCTTCCAAAGTTCATTTATTTCAATAACAACACTGATCCAAAACCGAAACAAGAGATAGCTTTCATGGTTAAAAAAAATACCATATACCGAAAAAAAATCCACGCATTACATCCTTCTTGGCTATGAGATGGTTTCAAAGGCGATATTTGTCCTAGCCGTTCACGTGTCATTCTTGTCAGCACAGATAAGCAGAACGTCCATTTGGCCAGCACCTCCTCGGAAATCACCTCTTTTCCATCTTCCATTCCAGCACAGTGTAACGCTACGTAATGCCTATCATATCATACCTGTCCTCAATCCTCTTGCCACTCATTAGTCCTCTTATCGAACATAAAATAAAGAAGGGATGACTTAAGAACAAGAGTAATTCCATTAATATTAAATTTCAACGAAAGCTACTATAGCTGTTCACAAGTTACTGTTCGCCTTTAATATTGGATTGTTTTGTTGGTGCTCTTCACAGACTATTAGTTTTTGTAAAGAAGGTACTAAACGAATAAGTCCTAACAGCGGTGAAAGCTAAGTCCACCGTACCTAGTGACAAGAAAAAAGGATGCGAGGAGAGTTCATAAAGTAAATCCATATTTAACCCAATATGTAGTTAGTTCTGAATCTTTCACCCACCAAAAAAGAATCTAAAAAAGAAAACTAATGGTCAAAATAAGTCGAGCCATTCCTCCGAATTGAATTCTTGTGCTACGTTGACTCATACTTCACATTTCGCAATGATATAACTATTTAGTGTAGTTTACGTCTTTCCTTTCTTACTCTCTGAGCTAACTAATCAGTAGCATCAATTCTCCAAGCATGAGATGCCTGGCCCGACCCTCATTGCGCCCTTTGTTTCATAAGTAAGAAGAAACCTCTTGTTTTCTTCTCCTGCGAGTAATTTCATCCGATGGCCAAAATCAGGCATCTATTTGTGGCGATATTAAATAATACTAATATTGGCCACTCTTTTCTGTAAATACTGAGGGATGTACAAATCTTCAATGTTTAGATACTAGTTTGGTCATGGGTAAAAATGTTTATACTGGTCCCTAATTCACGACATTCTTCTAACTTGCCTGACGCTGTCGCAATCTTTTGCATCAAACGTTCATCCATTCACCTATAGTTTCTCACTGCAAATTAGATTCTATACCTATACTCATATTCACATATGTTTCAGATATGCGGAAAATTAATAACCGAACTTCTTCCACAGAACCAAGCAATAACTCTCTTGTATGCGACCTCCAATTCTTGCTGTATGATCTCTTTAGGATTTCAATTTTCTACAGTATTCGCATAAATCAACATTTTTACGAAGACAAAGTGGCAAAACTTGACGATTGGAAGGGCAATTTTAACAACCGGTTATTCTGATGAGCCAGATAGCCTACAAGTGAAGAGTTTTATCTTCTCGATGCTAGTCTTGACTTCTTTATGGTGCAGGGGGAAAGCCATTCTTTTACTATTGCAATGTATGAGCAAAGCTACATGAATTACCATTTGAATAAAAAATAGAACCTATTCCTAAGGCGAAATTCTTAATTAAGTCTCTCATTTATATGCATATCAAATTTATTGAGCATCTCTAAAATACAAAAGTAATACTCAACTATAATATATCTTGTAATATGAAAAATGAATGCATATAATGATGATGAGGCTGTTATAGCTGGGTTCGACTAGAAGTAGAAATTAAGAATATATATAACCTTCAATGATAGTAATAAATAAGTTTATCAATATTATGTCTGCTTTAATTTTGACTGACATAAATCATCCACATTTACTGATGCGAAAATAATGAGGAGAAGTATTCCGGATGAATACGGGCCAAAAAATCGTCGCTAAGTCAGCCCCAAAAAACGCGTTTTTTGTCACACTTTGAGCGCACACACACGTGCGAGAGGACAGTTAAAGTCTATGGTTGGCACAGTGCCAAAATTTAACTACAAAATGGATTACTTTTGCTTTCAAAAAAGGCTAATCACTTTGTGGGTTTCCTGGTGACAAAATTCCAACATCAATTTTTACGGTCACCCTAATATCATATAATATATATATAGTATATATATTAATATATATATACTACTTATATACATATATGAATAGTATATAATACTATATATATATTATATAATATACTAGAACTAAATATTAACTATCATTATAGATATATATATATGGTTTAAGTAGAAAATATATATATATATATAATATAATATATATATCATTAATATATATATATACTATATTATATATATACTATTATTATATTATATAAATATTATAATATACATGAAACTATATTTATTATATTTATATATACTATAGCATTATATATATATCATATATATTATTAGTTTGAGTTGTTGAGATGGTTTTTAGGTTTAATTCTCTCGAGTACGATAAATTAGCCAGTCCTCTCTAAAGTTAACTAGTGAATTTTATTTAATTAACTCTCAAAAACAGAAACATTAGGGTTATGAAGCGCTCCGTAGACCCGAAGCAAATGCTCTGGAAAGCCTCGAGCTCCATCTGCTATGCTCCATCAATTATTTAAAGTCTTGAAATGTACCCAGATTGTGGAAAATTAGCAATTTAACATACAACTCTAATATTCCTCATTAATTATTTGGCAGAACGTATTCTCTAAGTTCATTAGCTTAAATTGATAAACAATAACTTGCACAAAAAACAGAAAATAGTTTTTCCAACAACAAAGCTCGGCAATTACCGATCCCGTGTGGCAGGAGGGAGGTGAAACAAAGACCATAGATGAAATGCGATTCAATTATCGGTTGCAAAAAATTAATTTCAATACAAAATAAATGTTTCTAAATTCAAAGTCATCTTTGTTTTGACATTTTTGGGTATATGATTGAAGAGAAATTCCAGATAAAACGCTTTTTAGAAACATATAAAATATTCATTGGTTAATAATTTTGTTTCGAGGAGTAAAAAACACAAAAATATGAGAAAATCGAGATTGAATAACACAAAACGAACTAGCCTAGGATAATCTCCTTCGCAAAGGTAAAGATCAAAGACTCCAAAGAAGTATTGTCTCTCTGATAAGATAAAGAATGTTCAAAAGTAATAATGAATTTATGTAGAAAAGCTATCAATAGTTCTAGCGCTTAGAGAGAACTAAGCATAAGGAAGAGAGAAACTAGTCATGATGAGAGTGAGCTATTGAGATTGCAAGTTTACTTTTTCTACATTGAACACAAAGACTATGTAAGGTTGGTCTTCATCCTACATTGAAAAGATTACTCTAGACAAGAAAGGGAAACTCTTCCTGAGTCTGTAAAGTAACTGTGTGGTGTGAAGAAAATCCTATAACATGTCAGGTTCCGTAAACTTTTAGAAGTTTATCTAGAAAGAGAAGTGAGGAGGGGGGGGGGAGGGTCCACTAAAATTCTCGAGAAAAGAAAACTACAAAAATATTAACAAGGATTAAAAGTGGTTTATAAATGTCGTTTAAAGAGAATATTATAGTTGAATGGGAGAATTGGTTCGAGTCCTTGAGGCATTAATGTAACCATATGCCGGCTACAGTAGCTCAATCGTAGAGCCGACAGAGTGACATGTAAGGGCCCGGGTTCAATCCCCAGTCCGAATCCTAGGTAGAAATTACTAAGAAGTTTCCCTCCCCTGGTAATAGGCTATGCCGTGAGGTGTTGAACTTTTATTTAAAAAGAAAAATATTTTCACTTGTCTATCTAAGATTTAAAGTTAGGTAAGAAGATATCATTTTCTTCGGGAAAAATTAAGGTTTAGCAAACTACTCGACTGTTGTGGTGTCGGGGACTTGCCCTAATTGTCGACAGGAAAAATGGTCGGACACGACAAAAAATTCCTTACAGCAAATCGCAGTCGTTTTGGGTTAAGTTAGGCTAGGTTTAGCTTAGGTTTAAGTTAGGTTAGGTTTAGTTTTACTGAATTCGTTTAGAGAACGCTATATAACCAGATAATTTTTTTTTACAAATCGACCATTTGAGCTGTCGAGCATTTTTCCTTGTCCGACCAGTTGGGATAGCTTCGTGGTGTCCGTATGGAAAAAAAAGAGGAAGGAAAAGAAGAATAAACAATATTAAGAAGAGATTTTTTTTTTGGTCAAAGCGTCTAGAAATAGGTTGAAGAAAAGGGGACAGAATGTTTAGTACAACATTGACAGCAATTTTTGGTGCAGATGAGGCTAGATTTGTTTTATTCCGGTATGAAATTTATTAGCGTATAAGCCCACATAATAGTAAGGTTACGAATAATTAATCTCTGAGAAAACGACATTTCTGTTGGATAGAACTGGACATCAGCTTTTATTAAATCCAACATTTAATGAGTTTTAATCAATGGAAATTTGTCGTTGCGGTGTCGAGACGAATTGAACTCTTTTCAGGAAAATTACATAAAGGGTGAGAAAGTCAAGGTGTAACGGTCCCTGTTTCTTTCCCTTTTCTATTGGTATTATAATATCAGGTCTTCAGTGAAACCTGAATTCGAATTCCCTCCGCCCTTGCTGTTGCTGCTCCAGCAAAAACAATGGACATGACATTTTCATAGTATTTCTGTGTAAGGGCTTACAACTTTTGGTACTCCTTCATTCGTTATGAAGCTCTCTGACTATAATTGTTTTTTTTTTTCTCTTGAATATGTTATTTCTCTTTAAGATGATAGTATGCTCATCTAAGAATTGGCTATGGACGGATATAAGGTTAAATTTTTTTTCAACTTCTTTTTTTTGCGTTTCCCTAAAAAAACAGTAACTTGGCTTGTTAGAAGCTAGGAAGTTCTAGTGTATTAGGGTTTCATTTTTCCAAGATGGTCGTAGATACGAGTATTGGAACTGTATTTAGCCTACCCTAAGAATCGTTTAAGAGACAGTTGAAATGAAAAGCACGTTAGCTTGATAAATACCATCAGAACTTGATAGAAAACCTTTGACAAGTGAAATTATAAATGACTTAGAATGTTTTTTTTCAGAGTTGAAAAGACGAACAGAAGGGGTTTATTTTGCAGTAGATCTTAGAAAGATTTAAATAATCAGTCGACTAAAAAATTAAACATTAATATGAGCATAATTTAGCTCATAAAATGGCAAGAGAAAAACGAAACCACCAAGTGAAAAAACGGCAGAATTTAAAAACCGATAACCGTGAACAGACAAAGATGTTACTTACTTACGCATAGCCTCAATAAAATTGAAAAAAAAACACTAAACAAAGAGTGTAGGAATAAGCAGGCAGACTTTAGGTATAGGTTTCAAATCTTTGCTCAAAAGAGGAGAAAAGGTGTCATGGAAAGAGGTTGCACCAAAGATTGAATGACAAAAATAACGAGAATGATACAGAAGTTGATAGAAAAGAACGTATGGCACTAGAATTGGGGCAGTTAACAAGGGGATTAGTCCAAATGGTCGACAGGAAAATGGTAGACAGGAAAAAGGGTTGACACAACATCAAAAAAAATTCTGTACAGCCCGCCGCAAGCGTTAGGTTAGGTTAGGTTAGGTTAAATTAAGTTAGGTTTTGGTTACGTTAGGTTACCCCCTCCTTAGTTTAAGTTAGGTTTAAGTTAGGTCAGTAACAAGTTCAGGTTAGGTTAAGGTTAGTTAGGCTAGTTTGTTGGATTCCGTTAGAGGAAATCTAAATAACCCGATTTTTTTTTTTACAAGTGTGACCATTTTTCCTGTCGGCTTATTTTGGGTTATAGAATCTTTCCACCAAAAGCTTTTTTCTTCGACAACTGAAGCAGCAGAATATAAAGCAACATTGCATACGACAGTTCACGAACACCTACTTTGGCTGATCCTTAGAATGGTTTTATATTAAGTATTACTTTCTTGCTATGCTTAGAGGAAATAGTGAGCCAACCGTTTTCGAAACAAAACCGTTTTTTTCTCATCTCTTAATAAAAAGAACCGGTTATTTGATATTTTTCCGGTCTTTGTCTTTGTAGTTCTTTTCGCTTTGGCAAAGAGTGACAATATGTATATATATTATATATAAATAGATTTGTATATATAGAAATAAATATATTTGTATATATTTGATATATATATATATAATATATATATATATATATAAATATATATATATAATATATATTATATATCTTATATATATATATATTATATATATATATATAATTTGGTTTTGTGTGGTGAATCTTGGAGAGAGTGTGAGAGAGTGGTAGAGGAGATTTGGCAGGGTGTGTAAGAGGATGGTTTTGAAATTAAACGTAGATAAGAGTAAGGTTACGGTTGCGAGTGAGGATAGTCCTCGGTGTGAAGTTATGCTAGATGGCGAGCAGCTGGAGCATAGTGTCAGAGTTTAAATATTTAGGATATATGTTGGATGAAAAG
>JABUQX010072817.1:37500-45000 GCA_015478945.1 Trachelipus rathkii
TCGTCCGTCAACATCAGTCGCGAATGAGGCAAATGGTCAAGCCAGCGGCTCTTCTAATCATATCTGTATAAATACAGGTACAGCCTCATCCGTGGGTCAAAATATTCTGCCCACTCTCTCCCTTAACATCAAGAAGGGCAATAAAATAGTCCCTGT
The DNA here is from genome assembly GCA_015478945.1 of Trachelipus rathkii. Lineage (NCBI taxonomy): Eukaryota > Metazoa > Arthropoda > Malacostraca > Isopoda > Trachelipodidae > Trachelipus > Trachelipus rathkii. The sequence goes on from JABUQX010072817.1 coordinate 37,657, forward strand.
ACGCGTGCTTCTCGATTTCGGTAGTCAGTCCACGTATTTTCATAGGAGCATTCTTAAAAAATTGGGAGTCAATGAAAATAGTCTTCCTAGTCATCAGAGCTCCATTAAAACATTTTTGGGAGAGGAATTAAGATCCTTACGGTCTTTAAATTTAGAGATGGGCATTTGTTGTGGGAAATATTCTAGCCTACCTGTAAATATTGATTCTGAATTGGATATCGGCTTTTATGTAAAAGGCCTGACGGAGGCTATGAAAAATATTACCCAAAATGGTTTCAAAGTGGCAGATAGTCACTATCAAAATAATAATGTTGACAGGGTTTCAAATATTCATGGGCTGCTGGGCATCGATGCTCTTCATTTATTAAAGCATTTTAAAACGGTAAAATGCATTCGGGGCAGTGCCCTAGAAACTTGTCATGGGCACGTGCCTTTCGGGCCTGTAACATCTTTTTTGTCACCTTCCCAAAATGAAAAAATCTTTGGGAAGAATTCTTCGCCGAAAGCTGTCAAAAAATCATGACAGAATTCCGAGCTCCCCATACCTTCAAATATTCAAAGATCTGTCAGGAACGTCCCGGAACATGTAATCAATCTTGTAGTGGAACCGGTACCTTCGTACTTCGACCCACTCTTACATACCCATACTGAGTCTGATTTGGACTTGGGCCTGGAGAACCTCTATAAATTAGAGTCTCTGGGTATCAATGAGGAGCGGGACCAGGGTTCCATTGACGAAATATTCATTAAAAGATTCCACGAAGGGATAGAGTTCCGAGACGGAAGGTACCACGTGGAACTTCCGTGGTTTCAAGAAATTCTTGAGCAGGTCCCATCAAATCATCACGTTGCTCTTGCAACGATGCAACGAGTCAAAAAGAAATTGACTGCTCAAGGCTTGCTTAACAAGTATGGGGAAATATTCAAGGAATACCTAAAAGAAGGTATTGTGGAGGCTGTGGAGGTTCATCCGAAAGATTATCATAAATTCATCTGGATACCCCACAGACCTATAATAAAACAGGCCCTTCAAGTGACGACAAAAATTCGTCCCGTCTTTAACTGCAGCCTGAAGATAGGTTGTAGTCCTTCACTTAATCAGGCATCGTATCCTGGGGTAGATTTAATCGCTTCCCTATTTAAGTTGTTACTGTCTTTCAGAACGAACAAATTCATCGTTCTGGCGGATATTTCAAAAGCCTTCCTCCAGATCAAATTAAAATTAGAAGAGGACAGAAATCGCTTTTGTTTTTTTCTGGGAGGCTGATGGCGAGTTACTCACTTACCGTTATGCCACCATCATTTTCGGGTTGGCTGTCAGCCCCTACGTACTAGGGGCTGTTATACAACATCACGCCAAAAAATACCCTCCTGATCTCTGTACCTCTCTTCTTCAAAATAATCTGTACGTTGATAATTTTTTGTACACTTCTTCGTCTGTAGACGAACTTCAAGATATTTTTCGAAAGGCCACCTCACGTATGAGTGAGGGGGGCTTCAACTTGTGCTCCTGGAACTCAAATTGTCCAGATCTCAAAGAAATATTCAAGGAGGAGGGTAAACTTGCAACTCATCAAAGTGATGAAGAAAGAGTTTTAGGGTATTTATATAATACCGTTCAAGATAGTCTGAGTCTTAGTGACTTTTCATTAAATATTGTCTCTACCAAGAGACAGCTCCTGTCGGAGATTTCAAAAGTATTCGATCCCCTATGCCTTTACCTCCCCGTCACCGTTCGAGGACGCCTTCTTATGAAGAAAACCTGGGAAGTGGACATGGGGTGGGACGATATAATCGCTCCCGAAATCAAAATTTCTTGGGAGAAGTTGAGCAAGGACCTTAACTCTCTGAAGGAGGTCTCTTTTAGGAGATCTTCATTTGAGTCAAGTGACTCTGATTTAAGTATTCATATATTCTGCGATGCAAGCACTGTTGCTTATGGCTTCGTAGTGTATGTCTCGTCTGCGGCAGAGGGTCCAAATCTTCTTTGGTCAAAGGGAAAAATCGCTCCTGCAAAAGGAAGAACGCTTCCCTGTTTGGAGTTATTGTCTGTGTTTTTAGCATTAAAGTGCTTACCACAAATGTTAAGTGGACTGTCGGGTGTCAAGTTCAAGGAATTGAACATATTCTCCGACTCGCAGATAACTCTTCATTGGATCCAAAATAGGATCTCGAAAGTTAAGCAAATATTCGTGAGGAATCGTGTGCAAGATATTCGCGCCATGAGCTCTTCGCTTCAAGAGGAATATTCGTTAAGTCCTAAATTTCTCTACGTCAGAACAGAAGATAATCCAGCGGACCTTCTGACCAGAGGTATTTCCTTCAAAGAGTTTCAAAAGAACATGTCCTTCTGGACTAAAGGGCCAAAATGGCTCTCTTTAAATAGTATCTACTGGCCATCAGCTGAACTGGAAACAGCATCTCCTGTTTTTGCTGTTGTTCAAGGTGGCAATGAACCTCCTGTGGTGGAGTTGTCCAAATATTCAAACTTGCACAAACTATATCGAGAAGTAGCTTTATCATTCCAGTTTGGAGCCTTGTCAAGAGGTGTGACAATTAATCATGATTTGAAGGCACGTCTGTATTGTCTACAGACAATGCAGAAAGAATCGTTCTCGAAAGAGCTTCAATTTTTAGAAGAGATTAAAAATAATCCTTCTTTCACAGGCCAAGTTCCGGACTTGGTAAATAATCTGAACTTGTTCTTGGATGAAAATAATCTCATCAGGAGCAAAGGTCGTTTGTCAAGATGCAATTATTACAATTATGATGTACTTAATCCCATCTTGCTCTCAAAAAGTCACCACCTCACCAAGTTAATCATTAGAGATGCTCATCATAAGTGCAAGCATCTAGGCATACAAGCCACTCTTACAAATATTCGGCTCCAAGGCTTCTGGGTGACTTCAGCGCGTACCTCCATCAAAAATGTTTTGCAAGAATGCATAATCTGCAAAAAGTTCAATAATTTTGCTTTTCGGTACCCGCGCTTCACCAATTATTCAAAAGACCAGGTGGAATTATTCAGGCCTTTTAAGCATGTAGGTGTTGACTACACCAAACATTGGTGGGTCAAAGTCAAGGGCTCTGGCTCAGCCCAAAAAATGTTCATACTCATTTACACCTGTCTTAATATTCGTGCGGTCTATTTAGACCTTATAGATGACATGTCATCTAAATCATTTATACAATCGTTCCAACGATTTGTTAATCGTTTCGGAGTGCCTGACTGTGTCTATAGCGACAACGCGCGCTCCTTCAATCAAGGAACTGATTTCTTAGGAACTTTCCTCGTGTCAGAAAATGGGAGTGAGTTTTTAAGAAAAAAATCAGATTTCGCATAAGCGAATTCCTCTGTATAGCCCATGGGTAGGAAGCCAGTGGGAACGGTTAATACGTGTGGTGAAGGATTGTTTATTCAAAACAATTGGACGTTCCTCGTTGAATTATTTCGACTTCATTACGATATTGTCAGATATTGCTGATGCTATAAATTCACGTCCGCTCACCTACACCACAAGTTCAAATGAGATATTACCTCTTACTCCCAACGATTTCATCAAACCCTTGTCAAAAACCGCTATGGCATTACCCGGAGCTTGGTCAAATAATCAGTTCTGGGAGTCAACTTCGGCTAAGAAAGAGCTAGTAAAGTCACTGAAATATTCTTCAGAAAAATTCGAAGAATTTCGTACAAGGTGGTACAATGAGTACCTCCTCAGTCTTAGAGAGACTGGAAGAGATCTCTACCAGGTCAGCTGGAATAATCTAGTCAAAAAGAATGACGTTGTTCTTATCAAAAGTCCAGTGAAAGAACGTCCTTACTGGCAGATGGGGATAGTCGTAGATCTTATAATCGGTGACGACAATAAAGTCAGATCGGTGTACGTCAGGACTCCTGGGGGACAAGTCAGCTTGTATCCAGTCAAATATTTGTATCCCCTAGAGCTTTCTTTGACCCATAGTGGTTCAACACCCTCATCGTCAAACACAGTCCCTGTCCTTCCAGCAAATCCATCATTAAATATTCCTGGAGGGGTGAACCCCCCTTCTACGTCTGCGACGGATGCTGGAAGTTCATCAACGCCAGCTGATAGAGATATTAAAAATAGTCGGCCTAAGCGGAAAGCTGCAGAAGCTGCAAGAAAAAATATTCTGATGTATGATTCATCGGAAGAATCAGATTAAATATTCTGCAGCTGTTTTTCAAAATATTCATTCTAAGTAGTCAAGTTCTGACTTCTGCCCTATAGAGGCCAGAAGCCATCCCCCCCCGGGAGGATATAAAAATTATAGTCAAGAGTTGTCAGAAAAGAGGTTATTTCTTGGAAACCTGAGGGTTGCCAAATGCAAAAAGTAGAGAGCGGTTTTTGGATATTTGAGAATTCATTCGCTGTTAGCTTTTGAGCTGAAAACACCTTTCGCTGTTAGCTTCATGCTGTTCATTCGCCTTTATTTCTTGAACTGATAAGTTCTCTTTTAAAATCGTTCGTTGTAAGGCTTCGAGCCGGTAACAATTTTCACAGTTAAGCTTCGTGCTGAATTAAAGTTTAATATTCAAATATTCCTTTTATCGAATATCGTTTTTTATGTGCATTTTAATTTAACATTCTGGAAAGCTAAAACGGGTCAACTACTTCGTTTTGAGCTTGGGAAAACAAACTTTTCTCAATAAGCTTAAAAATTAACCTAGTGTATTATCCCACTATTTAACTAACTATTTTAGTTATAGTGAAGACCTAAGGCTTTCAAGAATATACTCTCTTAAATGTTCTAACTTGCAGTGCACATAATCTAAACTTATTGCACTGGCCAATATTCAATTCTTTTAGAATTTCGTCAAGTTCTTAATCTGAACTTTCTATAATCTGATGAGCGTATTATGCTAATCTTTAATATTCTGATGAGCGTAATATGCTGATCTCTATTCAATAAAATGATATAATTTAACAATTATATTATATATATATATATATATATATATATATATATATATATATATATATATATATATATATTATATATATATATATATATATATATATATATATATATATATATATATATATATATATATATATATATATATAAAGATGGACTTTATTCATTGAGTATTATTGGAACCTTTCAAATATCTACTGTATATATAAATTTGAAGGTACATAAATTTTTTTTACTGTGTTTCGTGAGGTTGACGTATTTTTTGTTCCAATTTTTCTGAAAATTATGAATTTGAAGGATTTATTCTAAATTTGTGAGAATGATTATATCGTGTTAGCTATGCTGCAACATTTTAGTTTGATACTAGATAAAAGGTTTGTAGAAAGTGTCACAAAGAATGTGAAATTACCAAAATAGGAGAAAAGTTTATTTTTATTGTTCTAGTAAACATTGTGGCTCGAAGTATACTGTTTCTCCCAAATATTATTTTTTTTTCAAATATTAGAGTTTCCTACACTGATGCCCTTTTAATTATGTATTTCTTTGTACATAACGAAACAGTTTCAAGGGTAGTAACCTATTTAGATGTCAGTGAACCAACAGTTAATAGAATTGGATTAACTTTATATTGGTTTAATGTATAATATAATATCGGCAACTCTAGAAGAGCCACAATCCATATCTCAAAAACTACATAGCTACAGGGAAAGGAATACATTTTTGGAATCCTTGCAAAATTTTTCGTTAGAAAATGTAAACAAAATAAAAATAAATAAAAAAAAACATTAAAAATTGCCTTTTTTTGGGGGGGAGCTCGAGCCGGCGGGGGACATAGTATATATATTATTTGTAAACGTATTACACGGCAAATTGGCTCGAGCCGACGGGGAACACAAGGGGGACGTTTCCATACCCCGTAGGGAGGGGGGGAGGAACCCCCGCGACCCCAAAATACAAAGAGCGGGGGTTCCGGAGACCCTCCCGGAGGGGGGAAATAGTCCAACCCCGTAGTTCCCCGAAGGCCGAGAGACCCGACTCCTGCCATCGGTGCGGTCTACCCCTTGGGTATTCTTTAGTTAAAAAAAACAACAAAATTTACTAGAAAAGCCTATTTATTTTAACGAGTAACGTATAAAAAGTCTCTAAATAGGCTTTCAACTCATATTACTATAATTATTAACAATAAATTTTTTTTTTTCCATTTTCCGCACTTAAAAATTGTACCAGCTTTCCAGCAATGTATTCCTTTTTTCCCGGTAGCTGTTGTTAGTTTTTGAGATATGGATTTGTGGCTCTTCTAGAGGCTGCGACATATATATATATATATATATATATATATATATATATATATATATATATATATATAATATATATATATATATATATATATATACTAATATATATATAATATATATATATATATATATACTATAATTTATATATATATATATATATATATATATATTATTATATAATATAATATATATATATATATATATATATAATAATATAAAATATATATTATATATAATATTATATTATATTAATATATATATACTTATATATATATATAATATATATATATATTATATATATATATATATATATATAATATATATCGATGTCGATAGATATCGGTATCGATATATATTTTCGATATATCGAAATCGAAGGTCAGAAAGAAACTTAAGTTTTACCAACTAATTTTAAGGTCATTTCAATTCAGTCTTTCAAGCCAGTCTTTCTTTCAAGTCAAGTCAACAACAATCAAGTCATTAATGAGTTACCTTAAGGACTTTTTTCTCTTTAACAAGTAATTGGTATTGTTGTTGTTTTACCCAGAATTTGATCTGTTATATTGGAAGTAATATTTTTTTATGATGTAGGGCGTAGTTAATGGAGAAAGAGAGAGAGAGAGGAGACGAGAGAGAGAGAGAGAGAGAGAGAGAGAGAGAGAGAGAGAGAGAGAGAAGAGAGAGAAGAGAGAGAGAGAGAAGAGAGAGAGAGCCTCCACCACAAAGGTAGAAGACAAAAAATGAAATCGTAAACCCCCCGGCAACTGTACATCATTGACGATTTAAAACTTTCAGGTATTTTTAAATTTTTTTAAAACATTTAAATTGAATGAATTAGACAAATTAATTTACTCTTTTACTTCTTTAATGACTTTGTCGTGAAATTATAAATTTTTCTTACATTCTATAATGTAACCATTAGAAAATACTTTAGTCTTTATTCGTTATAACAATATTTCAATCATGCAGGTATAATTCAAAAGTTTCAAGTAATTATACTTAAACTTTAAAAAAAAAAAATCAAAATTTACACTGATTCTCACGAGTCGTTTCGAGCTCAACTTAAATTTATTTCAAGTCACATCACGGAGCCGGAGCGGAGCCGGAG
>JABUQX010072817.1:52500-66747 GCA_015478945.1 Trachelipus rathkii
TACGATCACTACTCTCAATTGCAAAGCACCTCTCTCTCTTTCCTCTCAATATCTCTCACAATGCTTCTCTTTATTTTCTTTGGTCATAGCTTTCTCTCCTATTCACGACTTTCTCTCTCTCTTCTCTGTCTCTCTCTCTCTCTCTTTCTCGCGTCGGAATTCCTGATCGTCTAATGTCTTCGTCCTCCTCTCGGCTCTTCTTTTCATTTCTATTTCTACTCTCCTCTATTTTATAAAAAAGTGAAAGAAAATTTGATCAAGTATTTAGATTGATATGATTCTTCTGAGAATAAGGATCTAGTTGATAACTTCCACCTCTAAAGATCTAGATTAAAAATAAAGAGAAATTTATTCCTTCATTATGATCAGTTATTATGATCATAGTAAACTGAACATTAAAGTGGATATTTATATTAAGATGAACATTAGCATTACGTAATGAACAGCATACCAATCCATTTACCAACAAGAGTTTTTTAACTTGTATTTCCATCTATACTTTTATGTTATACCCTCATTTGATACATATTATCCCCTTTCTATTTATCATCCTCTTGGATCCTTGCAGCTAATTCGTTGATTGTGACATCTTCTGTCGTTCTTCTCTCCTCATACCTTCTATCTTAAATAAAACCAAATATTCCTTTCTCTCTGCTCACTTTGTTTTCTCCATATGAGATTTTTGTTCAATTTGTTCGGATTTCTCTTCTCTTTCTTTCTCTTCCTACTTCTTCTTCTTTTGCATGTCTCTTTGTTGGTGATATGAGTCTCACTATCTTCTCCCATTTCGTATCCAAATAAGCAGGTTGTATACAGATTATAAATCATGTATCTTGTACTCTTCTTCTTCTTTTCCTGTCTTTTAGTATTATTTTTTTATTATTCTCTCTCTCTTTCCTTTCTCTCTTCTTCTCATTCGTCTCCTCTTTCTTTTCTGGTCATCTATTATGTTTTTTTTTTTTGCAATAATTATCAGCTTCCTCTGACTCTCGTCGGCTACCGACATCGAAAGGGTGACGATCTATCCCTATGGTAAATCCTCAATCATCATGCTCTTTCTTCTGCAAGATTGCTCTCCTTACTCAATTCCTTCTCTCTCTGCTCTTTCTTTTTCGCTCTTGTAATTTCTACCTTAGAACATTTCTCGATCTCTTCTTCTATTAAGAACTTATATTAAAAATATATTATTTGTTATTGGAGCTTTATTTGAAATATATTATTGCGGATATTTTTGCATCAGTGTCAGTATCCTATTGCGTGGAGTATAAAATTAGTTATTATTAATAAAATATTATTATATCAAATTTATTAACATATTATATTGTCATTATTATATTTATAGATATGTTAAGTTAGATACAATAAGGTATTATAATTATATATAATTTATATTATTTATATATTATCTTTTGTTTTTTTTAATATATTACTATTATATAAGTTATTAATATTGTAAAAGATTTTTGCTATATAAATTATATAAAAATTTTTAGTATGGAGTAGTGATATATGCGGATTTGTGTGACAGAGAGTGTCGAATTGCCCGCTTGTTCCCATCTGGGGAGGCACATCCTCGTGGAGTAGTTCGTAAGGTATTCCATCATTCTTATCTTTTTAGCGCAGGTGTCCTCAGAGCTAATCGGATGTCTGTGCTACCGAGTTATGGATAGGTCTCAGTATTGAGTGTTCAGCTCATAATTCCCCTGAAAAATTATTGATAACATTCGTTGCTCTTTGCAGCAACTCTATCATATATTTGCGCGAGCTTCTTCATCCCTGGAAGCTGGATTTAGACACATGGTTATGGAGTATCTCGTGCAAACGACTGGTCGGCGCATATGAATTTAGTGAACGCTTCTGGAATAGGTAGATTGTCCATGGAAAAAACGACACGCTTTTAAGAAATTATATATATATGGTTTGCTGGCCAACGAATATAATGTGGGTATCAATAGTGTGACCGAGTGATCTTTAGATTATAAGAGTCTGGAGGAGTGATTAACTTACATGGATTATTCAATTTTGACAGGATGAGAGAGAGGGAGTAATACGCATTTTATGTTTGCTGTGATAGGATAGGCTGAGAGACTTAAAATATTGACGGTGAGAGCGGAAGTATGGGTATATAGTTCTTTTAGGCATGTTGAGTTAGAGAGAGGATGGGAGAATCAAGGAATTTATGTTTCTTGATGTAGTAGTGGTGGGGTAGTTTGAGAGAGTAATTGAATAAATGGATCGTCGGATATAAGAGAGGATACAATTTGTGGTCCCTATGGAAAGTTAAGAATTACATTAAGTGGGACTCTTTTTTGATATTTTTAATTTCTGTATTTTCTTTCTGAAATTTTCGATTGTCTCATCCAGATTTGTATTATTTTTTAAGCTAGATACATGTGAAAGAAGTAAGAATGTAGGTATGTTATATTCAAACATATACATAATGAGGCGCTTTGATGATTTGTGGTTCTGTAAAATATTGTGTAAGTTAGTTCAATCGGCCTTGTGAATGTAATTTATAGTAAATTTTTAGTTGTAAATGAGTAAGTAAGAATATTCTTCTTTAAATAATTTCAGTTTCCATAGATTTTTAAATATGGATTTTGCAGAATCTTTCTTATGCTGTGCATTTTAATGTACAAAATGGCGCGTCATCTTCAGAGTAGGAAATAAAATAACCTTATGATATTAAATGGCATATTATTGTAAATTGAGGAATGTCAGGTGGGGGTGGAATGAGAGGAGGGCTGGAAGTGTCTAAGGGTTTAAGACTTTTGTTACTGAGTCTTAGCTACTTAGTCTTTGTGGAATATAAGAGTTATTCGAAAGTAGTGGAATTTTGGTGTACTTTATATACTTAATGACTTACTTTGCTCTTATTTCTAGATTACGTGAAAAAGGTGGATTAGTAGTTAGATTGGGATTGTATGGGTAAGTTTGTTTTGAGACCCTTTTTTTCCTGCTTTTTTTTTAGTATGTATATTGAGATAATATGTAGGTAACAATAGCGTAATTAAGCCAGGGCAACTAGTATTAAGTGTATAATCATGGGAGGGAGAGTTGGGCTTGTATTCGTTTTTAGTGTAGACGAACGAACATAAAAATAAATATGAAGACCACAGTTTTTCAGACAGAGATGTTTCCATTACATCGTTACGAGAGAGTATCAGTAGGATAGAATCAGGTAACTCTCGTTGCCAAAACAATTTGAATTCAAAAATAGGGACTAGACTACATGATAGGTCCTCCCGATAAAAGGATGGTTAAGAATGTAAAGGTGGATCCCAGGGAGCTGTGCTTGAGATGGTCGGGAGTCATATTGACATGGAGATTGGTGGCTGGACTCATTTGAAGATGAATGTAAGCAGGGAGGGGGAGGAGTCAATTAATGACAGGAATTGGAAGGGGGACATGTGTAGATTATATGCAATGTAGTTTGGAGAAACGGTCATCTGGGAATATTTTAAAGGACATGCAATTATACAATATAGAATACTGCACATTGGATACGATAGAGTGAGAACTCTGTGAATGGCTGGAATGAAAATACGGAACAAATGCACCCAGGAACCGCTGAGGAATGGAGAAAGAAAATGAAGGACACACCTTCTGCAGGATGCTCATTAAAAGAAGTGACCAGGAGAAAACCCTCTTGGTAGAAAAAGCATGGGTAGCGGAGTACTAAACTAGGAAGAAGACACAATATCAAATTACACCACTCATGGTGGAACAACCGAGAAGTGAAAAAAAGCAAATTAAGGTAAACAGGAAATTAGGAAGTGGCTAGGAACAGAAAGAACAGTCGAGGCCAGTCAAGCGGTAAGGGAATTTGTGATTACAGCTAAGATGGCATAGAAAGAGCATGAGAGCAGAGAAGAATCAGTTTAAAAAGACAGAGGAGAGGCAAAAAAGATGGAGACTGCGATAATGACGGCAAAATAAAGTGGTCGAGAAAAGATCGACATAACGAGAGAATGTGGACGAGGCATAAAGAAGCAAGACAAATAATCTATTTATAAGATTGAATGGAATGTAACGCGTTAATAGAAAAAACATCCATATACAATACCATAAAGCCTGATGCATCCTCAAATATCCATTTACGAACACACCTCAGCCCAGTAGACTAAGGAATGGAACTAGCATGAATAGTTGAATAGAAAGTAGTAAGCGGAAGTAGAAAGGGACTTCTTGTGAGACCACCGAGACAGAAAGAAGAATATGAATCATGATGGACCGAATACCTATGAGATCCTGCTAATGTAAGAAATAATCGTCTTGGGGGATCGAACAAGAGGAAACACGTAAGCCTGTACGCCATCAGAACTGAAGGGACGGAAGGAACGAAAGAGAAGAGAAGAAGTGGGCGGAGAGAGGGATAAATACGGTCATGGATCAACGAAATACATTAAGTGAGTAAAGTAAGGGCTCAATGAGTAATTAGGTATTGGAGAGAGGAGAGATATACAGAAAGAAAACACCGCACAAGGAGAATCAGGATTGCAGCTGGACTGTGGAGTTAGGTGGTTGGGCATGTGGAGGAGAGGAGCTGAGAAGGACGAAGACAATCATCAGATGTTTTATTTGTATGAACAAGTGGTTTTGGAAAGAAAGAGGTGAGAAGGGTGCCGGAGAAAGGTCGGGGCGAAATTTCAAGCAATATAAATGGGATGATCAACGGACTGAAATAATAAATCATGTAAAATTGGATGATCGCCACTAGTGAGACAGCTGTACTTAGTGTTAATCAAGAGGTGCGGACATTTCAGATGGATGGGACTCCATTCATGCGCGATATATGAGAGTAATAATATTTAATGAAAGAATATTATTGGAGAGTGGAGGCTGAAGAGATGATAATCGTGATATGATAGCCTCGAGTATTCTTAAAGAAGAAAAGAACAGATCTATACGGGCCGGGTATTAAGGAGAGGAACGATTGGGAACACGACAGGACCTCCATTATTCACTTATACTCTATATAAAATTGGTCGTAAGGATTAAGATGCTAAGGAAATAACTAGGCAAAATAGATTCCTTCTATTGTAAGGCGTTAACATCGAGCACTGTAAATGAAGGCGCAATTTTCTGCAGACGGTGCCAAAAGGAAAAAAGCCTTCTGGAGAGGCTATGGAGACGGAATTAATGGAATGAGGGGTCAAGAATTATTTAAAGAAAGAATAGGCATATATGCAATAGTAGAATGGTATCATTGTATGGAATAATGCAGAGAGAGTATGAGTAATGTATTTAGACTAACTGCGAGTGCGAGAACGAATAAATGGTTCTGAGAGGAAAAACAGAGAAAGAAGGAGTGAAGCACTCTCAGTAATTTTCAAGGAGTAGTGCTGTTCACAATCTTCAGACAATGTCACAGAGGAATAAGATCTGATTGTAGAATAATTTATTAGTAGACTTTACGAAAGCAATGGTATTTTCCAATTTAAGAGTAGAGGAGCAAAGAAGTATGATGGAAGCACAATATGATTGTCAGCGTATGGAGTGAAAGACAGATAAATTTTTACAAAGGTCAATAGAGACACATAAATGGGCCGAATTGCTGAGACTTCTACATTATTTATCTTAGCCTGAAATGTTTTGCCCAATATTAATGGGATAGATCATCATTGAAGGGGACATACTTGCCTTAAGGCGCAACATACAATGGGGACGAATATCTGGCATGTTGGAGACTAAGAGAAAGAAGGAGACTACGAATTATTCGAGAAAAAGGATGTGACTTGTGAAAATGTGAGCGCTATGTTTAACGGAAGGAAGTTGGAGCGAAGTAGGGATGCAAATGCGTATCTCACGCATAAAATACGATAAAGAAGAACAAGTAGATACTTAAACCGGAGATAACAACCTTGGAGGAAAAGAGGAGTGGCATTGAATGTAGATAAATGGTGTGAGAGCAGGACGGAAAAAGTGAAAGGCGGAGCACTTAAATACGCATGCAAATTAAAGCAAATTCTGTCGTTCTCTGAAATGTTTAATAAAACAGAAGGGTGTAGGAATCACGCGGGAGGGTTAGAAGAAGATTACCTGGCGAACTTTCCAGATATATAATTGAAAAAATTTATTGGATTGACGCTTATTATGAAAAGCAAAGCGTGATAAAATCCAAATTACGCAATAGACGTACCCTATTATGCAATATTATAAAATTAAAACAGACCAATAATGAGAGCATGTGTATCACATGAGGGAAAGAGGAGTAATTTATAATTAAAAGATGAATTATTTTTCACAAAAACGCCTGTGATTATCCTCTGTACATTAGCTACGACTATCTGCTGTAGCGGCAGCGGAAACATGGACAAACACAAGATAGACCAAGCCAACAGAGAGAAGTCCAGAGGAGACGTAGAGGGATAAAGCTGCAGAACGAGCGGCGGAAGATGAGGGTATCTAAAGATAGAACATCTTAACTCTCGCATCGAATATAAACGAGGTAAGGAGAGATAGAATTAAAGGAATGAGTAATCATATATAGAAAAAAGATATAGGGTGTGAGAGGAATAGTGATTGGATCTATTTCTGTGGAAGAAAGATCTGAGACGTGTGGGATGGAGGATTTGAGATGGTGGAGAACATCTGAGAGGATGGAGCATGGCGAACAGAGATGCCACCAGAGCAATAGATCAGGTCATATGTGGAAAATGGGCGATGCTAGACTTGGACTTAAGGGTATCACGAAAGAAAGGAGCAGGGAAATTGATACTCCCTTTAAGCGGTAGAGAGTAAATTACGACCTCGAAGAAAAAAGATTTGTGGGGAATTTCAATGGATGAAAGTCGCTATGGAAGGGACTTTATCTCTTGGAAAGATGGACAAGCTAACAACAATATATATGTAGACGGTGTAGGAGAGCATTAAGCATGGAAATAGAAGATATGCACGGCAGAGGGATTAGTCTGAGCATAAGGAGAAGCGCTTCAGCGGCATTGTTTGACTATCGGTAGTTTTAAATAAGGAATAGAAGAGAGTAGTATATTGTATGCTCGATTAGGGTACGAGAGGGAATTAACAATAGAGAAAAGATCAATATATCTTACTATAAATATTCAAGGTATATTCATTAAGTGAGAACTTAAATAAAATTATTTAAGAATTTGTAAAATATATATATATTTATTATATTTAACTCTAATTAAATTAATATATTATTATATATATTATATATATTACACATATATTATTCATATATTATTATGGAAAATATAAGTTACAATTAGATATTATAATATTTATTATATACTTATATAATATATATATTAATATAATTAATATATATATATACGATAAAAATATTATATATATAGATATTAATATATATTAATATATTAATATATTAATAATATAATTAATATTTAATTAATTAATATATTATATATTATATATATATAATATATATATATATATATATATAGTATATATTAATATATATATATATATGTATATAATTAATATTATAATAAATTAAATTGTGTGTGATGAAATTTCAGATGCACACTCTAACTAAATTGTACGACTCTAGAGTCACTACGTATATACTGATATATTATTATTATATATTATAATATTATATAATATATATTAATATATATATATATATATATAAATATTAATTAATATTATAATATATATATATATTAATTATATAATATATATTATATATATATATATATATATATATTAATATATATATAATATAATATTATAATATTATATATATATATATATATTATATAATATATATATTGAATGTATATATATAAATATTATATTATTATTATTATATATATATATTAATAATATAATATATATATATAAATAATTAATTAATTTTATATTAATATTCTATTATTATATTATACTATATATATCTATATAATATATATTAATATTAATTTATTCATTAATATTTAATTGGAAGATTATAGATATCTAATTTTATTTTGTGTTAAGGTTTTATATTTAGATTTTATCTAATTTTTGTGGATAGGGTTATGTGTTATATGGGTACTGTGTCATAAAGGTCTTTGTTAATAGTTACAATTGCTATCGAGTAATTGTTTTATTGTATTAGGTGTAGTTTAGATTTATAGACATTGATAATTAAGGTTGAATGATGCTTATGAGTGCAGTTGTGAGTTGAAGTGTGTTTTGATATAAATTAATATAATATATATAGTATATATATATAAAAAAAATATAATATATATATTAAAATATATAATTAATAATATTAATATAATATATTATATATTAATTAATATAATATATATTTAATAGTTAAATATATTATATATTATATATATAATAATATATTAATATATAAAATTTATATATATTAATATTTATATACTTTTATATAAATATTTTTGATATAGTTATAATATATATAATATAATTATATATATATATTATATAGTATATATATGTAATATATAATAATATTATAATTATTATATAATATATATAATATATATATATATATATTAATATATATATATATATATTATATTATATATATTAGACTATATATATATATTATTATTAATATATATTAATATTATTATATATTATATTATTATATATATTAAAATTAATATATATAAATAATAGATATTATATATATTAATATATATATATTTATATATTATATATATATATATATATTATATAATATATATATACCGGGTTATATAATATAGTATAGGGTATAATTTGTGGACATTCGCAATCTCCAAAATTCATTCGCATTAAATGTATGAAATCCGCACCATCCATAATCCGCATTCGAAATTGACTAAATGCAGATGTTTTTAATTAATGTATAATAAAATATTAAAAAATTATACATATTGTTTTGTAATTGTTTGTTCATAATTTTTCGTACATTATTATAAAAAAGGTAATTTATTTATTTGCCCATTTTTTTCATGATAACTTATTATTATTATATAATATATATATAATATATATATATTTATATATAATAATATATATGATTATTAATAATATATATTATTATATATAATTAATATATATAATAGGATATATATATATATATATTAATATTATATATATATATTATTATATATATATAATTAATTATAATATATATATATATAATATATAGTATATATATATATAAAAACATGAAAATAACACCATTAATATCTAAATATTACTGTATATGCCTATATTTAATGTTTTAATTATATTATAATGTAATTGCCATAAACCTTTTGCCTTACTATTATACTCTACCATTTACCTATATATTTCTTATATATATATATTTATATATATATAATTATATAACTAATATATATATATATATATATATATATATATATATAATATTTATTAATATATATATATTATAATATATATTATAATATATATATATATATATTATATAATATATATATTATATATATATATATATAAATATATATATAATTTTATAGTATATATATATATATATAATATATATAATATATTATATATTATATATATATTATATATTATATATATATATATATATATTATATATATATATATATATATATAATATTTAATTATAAAAATATATTTGTGGTTTTTGGTTTAAACATTTGGTTTAAAACCATTGGTTTTTTAATGGTTTAAACCACATATAAAAACCAATGGTTTAAACCATAAATAAAACCATGATAAATATTAAAAATGTATTTATTAATGGTTTTTTTTAGCATGTTGATATGGTTTTCTCAATTTTTCAATCGAAGAGAAACTGAAAGGCAATAAAAAAATTTCTGCTGATTTTATATGATGATGATGATTATATATTTATATATATATATATGTAAATATATAATTAATATATTATATTATATATATATATATAATTATATATATTATATTATTATATATTATATATATATATATATATATATATATATATTCAGTATATATATATAATAATATATATATATATTATAATATATTTGTAAATTTAACATGTTTAAAAATGATTCTTGTTTCGAGCTCTTGAGGATTCAATTTTCTACACATCGATGCCACATTTCAAAAGATTAATAATAAAACTCATTTGTGGAGTGTTTGGCCACAGCATCAACCAAGCTAGAAGGCCATGACTGTAAACTAAGTGATGATGTTTTAATTATTATGGATAAAATATGAATACTGGAGCTAGAACAGCTTAATTCCAAACCACATCAACAACAGATTTTAAAACAAAAAGTAAAATGAGAGGTATCAATCAGGCAGATAACAGAAGCCATCTTAATTGGACAATATTTTTAGACTCCACAATGATATCAGACCACAGTCTTCCAGAGGATGAGTATTCAAAGCAGTGGAAATTTATGGAATAAAATTTAGAGCAAATTCTCCTCCATTTCATAAAAGATACCTATTTGATGAGTCTCTTTTGTCAGCAGTGACTCCTTCATCTTGGTTACGAGATCTTCTTCACAAAAGAAAAATTAGAATGAGGTCATATATTGATATTAAGCATATTGGTCAGCAACTTCATCACATGCTAATGTTAGAAAGGGTATTTTCTACATTTTTGGAAACTTGTTGCACACAGCAGCATTAGAATAGGTTGGAGAACAGTATAAAGCCAGGGAAATTAGTTTTGTTAATAACTAAATCCTTAATTAGATTAATTATCAGATTTCGAGACTTTTAATATGATGAATCTCTCTCTAATCTATCCTCTCATATAGTCAATCTAAATATGACCTTCTTGCACCCTCTCCGATTCCTGTCTCTAGATAAATCTATTATATTTATATATATATAATATCCATATTTTTAATTAATATATATTATATATATATATAATATATATTATTATATATATAACTATATATATATATATTAATTATATATATATATATTAATAATTATATATATTATATATTACTAGTATTTCCCAAATATAAGGTAAAATAAAAATATTTAATTTTCATTAATATTTGGGTGGGTTAATTTTAATTGATGAAGAATAACCTTTTTTTCAGATAGAGTTGTTATATATTATACATATATAAATATTCCATTAATTATTTTTTATTTTATGAGTTTATGTAAAACTCCAAAAATATATAAATATATATATTATACCACAGTTTTAAACTAGGTATCAAGAATATTTGTAAAAATTTTAGTTCCTAAATGAAATATAAAAATCACCGATTTTGTTAAAAATATGTGTTTTAAGAGTAAATTCCACACTTGATTCACCAATTTTATCCGTAGATCATTTTGCACTCACTAAAAATCTATAAACCCAAATAAAAACCCATAAACATTAAAAAAAAACCCCATTACTCACAAATAGCCATAGGCATAAAAACCTCACCAAATAACCGACAAAATAAACATTAGGTTTATTTGGTTTATTTTAAAAAAAAAAACCAATGGTTTTGTGTTATTTTTAAAATAAAAAAAACCATGGTTTTTTTTTCAACCATATATATATATATTATGCATATATAATATATAATAATATTTATATATATATATATTAATATATATATTATATTAATATATATAATATATATAATTATTATATATAATATAATATATTTAATATTTAATATATATATTAATTATATATATATATATATATATATATATAATATAAATATATAAATTATATATTTAATTATTTATATTAAAAATATATATATATATATATTATTAAATAGTATATATATGTTATTTAAATATATATATATATATATTAATATATTATATAATTATAATTAATATATATAATATTTAATATAATATATATATATATATATATATATATATATATATATATTACTATATAAAATATATACTATATATATATATATATTAATATATATATTAATATATATATATAATATATATTAATATATCTTTTATCTAATATTAATTATATATTTATAATAAGACTTATAATAATTAATTCATAACAAATAAAGACATATGAGCCATCCTAATAATATAATAGGAGAGAGATTGAATATAGATTAGGTATGATTATTTATAGTATTAATATATATATATATATACAGGCAATCAGTCAAAAAATCATCTGCATCCCAATACATTCTCATTTTCAAATTCAAGGTTTGATATGCAATTTAAAAATCCAAATTGTTGTAATCAAACTCTTAACCATTATCACAAAAAAAAAGCAAAAATAATTAAAAATAAAAACAAGGACTTGGCTCTATGTGACATCTAAAGGGATTATGATTAGAGATTCAAGGGGGGGGGGGGTTGTCTGTTGCTTAGGTCTTGCGTCTGCTGGTGATAAAGGTTTTTATGAAAATTGGGTTAGCAGAAGTGGGAGAATGAGGTTTTATTGAGGCAATTTTTACCAATGTTGCAGATATAGATCATTGCTTCAGATTTATTTCAATCCGAAATGAGTAAAAGGCAATCTTTTTCCGGTGAAGCTCGGAATAAATTATTTGCATATCTTTTTTTCTTTTAATTTATTTTTACGTAAATGTATGTGTGTTTTCTTTATGAGAGAGGGAATATTCAATGCTTGTTTTAAAAAGGGATTTGGATGTGTAGGAAAATTTATTACATAAAATTGTAAATAAATTAAAATAATTTTACATATCAAAAAATATATAGAAAGATTTCCTCCTAAGGGATAAGTTACAAACACAAACCTATCTCTCTCTTCTCTCTCCTCTCATCTCCTCATCTCTCTTCGCGCTCTCAGTTCTCTGCAATTCGATCGATCTCTCTCTCTCCGTAGCTCTCTCTCATCTCCTCGCTCTCAATCTCTCGATCGGCATCGAAGTCGTAGTCTCATCATCACTCAGTCACTTCTTCGTCATCGAGACCGATCATCGACCCGCAGAGAGATCGATCGTCTCTCCTCAGAGACGCGAGTCAGAGAAAGACAGTCAGGGTCAGCAGAGAGAGAGAGAGAGTACGGAGATACTCCGTCTAGTAGGTCACAGATTCTCACTCACGCTACATATGACTGGCAGATTTCAGACCTCACCTACATCTTGGTCCTCAGTCAATTGCGTTCGAAACGCACACCTGCCGATCCCGTCGACTCACCCTCGCACAAATACAAACTAGATTCAGGTGTCTACGCACAAACTTGAGCCTCGTCCCACGTCGGCCAGGCGTCCGTCTTCGTCGCGGGCGTCTTTGCGCTCTTCCCATTCCAGTGTCTCTGACTGTCCCGGAGGGAGAATGAAGCAGCACAACAATTGATTTGGGCAGAGGTCCTTCGGCTGTCACTTGAATTCTCAGTTCTATATTGCTGCGTCGCACCTCGTCAAACAAAAAGTATTATGTGTATACTTTATGATTCTATATATAATAATAGTATCAATATTACGGCATATAATATTTTCTCATAAGGTAGGGCGGATCATCATATATAATGGGTATACGTATATGATACTCGTAGTACCTAATATATTACTATATATTTATATGTAATCAGTCCATCTATATCATTCATCGTTCCGTATTTATCTAACTATTCACTCGTCCTCTCGACGCGGTCTCCTCATAACTATAAGATCATAAATCTGGTATAAGGTATATAGTATAATGATACTACTATCCTATAACGAGGCGGGGTGTCTCTAGTATCTAGTCTAGTAGTCGTAGCCTTGAGGGTATACGTACATGCTACTCTCAAGTCTGTACGTAATGCTATATCCTTTACGTTATAATTTTATAAGTTCTAAAAATTTCCTTTTAATTATCACAATCCATCAGGTATAACTTATTCTTCTTTTCACTATAACTTCTATTATACTCATCTTCATGGAACACCTCTAATATATATCTATACTACTCTTCTTCAGCTCTCATACTTTCGTGACCTTATTAAATATTATACCTCTATCTCATTATACTCTTTTAATAATAATATACATACTATAATTACAAATCTAATCAGATACTGCTATCATTATGTCAATCATAATATAATATACACTCTAGTCAGACAACATCTCATTACTCCTCCTAGTATAACTAAAATAAACACCTCTAATAATCGTCATCTATAAATCACCATCTCTCTCTCATATAATTCTCGATATCTCGAATCTGACAAATAACCATAAATTCCAAATACTTCTCTCTACCATCTAAATCTCAACATAAATGTCTAACTAAAATATACTTTACCTTAATATCACTCACATCTCATACCTTACCGTTAACTCATTCAAATACTGT
>JABUQX010072818.1:0-17621 GCA_015478945.1 Trachelipus rathkii
GCGACACCTTTTTAGGGTAAACTGATCGCTTCAACCCGATATAGTGACGTCAGCAAGGGAACTGATATAAGTCGAAAGGCTAAGTGCAAAAATTAAAAGAAAAATTTCATGAAAAAATAATAAAATAATTCACAACTAAACAATTTTAAGTTTCGAAATTTGCACTTAGACCTTCGACTTCTAATTAGTTCCCGATTAGGCGTCCCTATATATAACGTCATAATCGGTTTGAAGATACGTCTCTAAGCTTAACAAAATGGTACTCGAAAGCGTTCAAGCCGCTTTTGCGATTCCGTAAGGCGACACTTTATTATAGTGACGTTTCGAAGGGAAAACGAAAAACGACCTAACGTGGCCCTCGCGCGACACCTTTTTTAGGGATACACTATCGCTTCAACCCGATATAGTGCCGTCAGGAAGGGAACTGATATATAAGTCGTAAGGTCTTAAAGTACGAAATTAAAAAAATTCATGAAAAATATATTATAAAATAATAATTTCACAAAATTTTATTTTTAAGTTTCGAAATTTGCACTTTAAGAACCTTCGACTTATCTATTAAAGTTCCACGATTAGGTCGTACACTATATGAAACGTCAATAAACGGTATTTTGAAGTAAATACTTTAAGAACTTTAAAAATATTGGACTCTCGTAATCGATTTCAGTTGACAATATATTTATTACTAGATACCGCTTTTGCGATTCGCCAAGTATAAGGCGAAACACATATTATTTTAAAGATGACTTTCGAAAGAAGGAATTCCAGAAAACGACCTAACGTGCTCAGCTTTTAGTCGATACTCTATGGAGTTGATAAACTTAATTACGCTTCAAACACCGATATATTAAGTGAACGTCAGGAAGGGAAACTTGAAATATATAAGTTCAGAGGTGTAGTCGTTCTAAGTGCGATTTATATCTCAAAATGCCTCATGAAGAATATAATGATATAAAAATTTGACAAAAGAATTTTAGATTTTTCGTAAAATTTTGCTCGTAGACCCTTCGATCATTATCTATCTAGTTCCCGATAGGTTACGTCACTTATATTGACGTCATAATCGGTTTGAAGATATTTTGAAAGCTTAATTAAATGTTGATATATTACCGTTAATAAGTTTTAATATTTAAATTATATTTACTCAAAGCTTTTTAACAACCTTTTATTTCCATATCACTATATTTTAATGGTGTAACGTTATCGAAGGGAACCGAAAAAAAAACGCAGACTATAACGTGCTCTAATAATTAGCAAGCGACACCTTTTAGGGATAAACTACAGAGACTTATCCAACACCCGATATAATATAGTGACGTCAGAGAAGGGACTGATAAATATATAAGTCTGAAGGTCTAAGTAACGAAAATCTAAAAAAAATTCAATTGAAAAAATAATAATGATAAATTCACAAAAAAAAATATATTAAGTTTCGAAATTTGCATCTTTAGACCATTCGAACTTCGACTTATATTAGTTCTCGATTAGGCGTCACTATATGACGTCATAATCGGATTTTGAAGATACTTTAGCTTAAAGAAAATGGTACTTGATTACGAAAGCGTTCAGCCAGCTAATTTGCGATTCCCGTAAGGGCGACAAACCTATATTATGGTGACGATTTCGAAAGGAACCGAGATAAAAATAATAAATTACAGGGGACCACGACCAAACGTGCTCGCGCGACACCTTATTTAGGGAATATAACTATTTCCCGTAAGTATAAATATTTCGATCGACGATATTATTAAACTCGAAGAATATTAAAGTCTGAAAGGTCTAAGTACGATAAATACTAAAAATAAATTCATAGAAAAAATAATAATAATTTAATTCAAACAAAAATTTATTAAGTTTTCGAAAAATTTGCCACTAGACGCTTCGATACTTACTATTAGGTTATCTTCTTCATTGCAGATCATAATAAACCTTAATATCTTTTCCTTGAAAGATACTTTAAGTCTTTAAGAATTAATGGAATACTTATACGAAAGCCGTTCAGTGATATACCGCTTTTGAGCGATTTTACCGTTAATGAGCGACACTATATTATAGTGACGTTTCGCAGGGAACCCCGAAAAACGACCTACGTGCTCGCGCGACACATTTTTTGAGGATAAAACTAATCTAGCTTCAAACGCCTGATATAGTGACGCCAGTAAGAATTGAGGAACTTTAGATATTAAAGTCTAGAAGGTCATAGTGCGAAAAAATACTTTAAAAAATTCATGAAAATAATATTATAATAATTCTAAAAAATATTAATTTTAAGTATTCGGAAAATTTAATGAAGATTAGTTCGACCTTATATTAGTTCCCTAAGAGGGTCACTATATGACGTCATAATCGGTTGAAGATACTCTTATAATCCTTAACTAAAATGTAATCTTTATACGAATAAACGTTTATCAGTATTTATTATATATTATATATATCCATAGCATTATTGCGATTCTCAGTAAGTGAGCGATCAACTTATATATTAATAGTTACATTTTCGAAAGGGAACCGAAATACGACCTAACTTGAAATGCTCTTTAGCTTAATCTATAGCGACACAATCCTTTTTTAGGGAGATATAAAAACTATCGCTTCACCCGATAGAAATATATAGTGACGCCTAGAGAAGGGAACTGATATAAGTCTGAAGGTCTAAGGGCGAAAATCTATAAAAAAATTCATGAAAATAAAATAATAATAATAATTCACAAAAATTTAATTTTTAAGTTTCGTAATTTACACTTAGAACCTTCGAAACACTTTAATATTAATAAGTTCCCGATTGATATTAAGCGTTCAACTATATTGACGTCATATAAATCGGTTTTAGAAAGATACTTTAATAGCTTTAACAATAATGGTACTCGAAAGCGATAATTCTAGATACCGCTTTTTGCGATTAGCCCGTAAATGGAGCGACACTATTATTTATAGTTGAACTTTTCGAAAGGGAATTCACTGAGAAAAAAAACGTAACCTAATTATAACGTGCTCGTACGACGCGTACACCTAATTTATTAGGGATAAACTATCGCTTCAACCCGATATAATGACGTCACGGGAAGGAAACTGATATAAGTCGAAGATCTAAGCACAAAAATCTAAAAAATTCAAATTTTGAAAATTATATAATAATAATAATTCACAAAATTTTTTAAGTTTTTCAAGAATTTTAACTTAGACCTTCGACTTAATAATATAGTTCCCTAGATGAGGTCGTACACTAATATTGTAAGTCATAATCGTTTGAAGAATACTTTAAAGTTACTTAACAAATGGAACCGAAAGCGTAATCAGTATATTTACCGACTTTTGCGATGTTACCCAAGTAAAGTAGGCGACACTAATATTATTTAAATAGTGACTTTTCGAAGGGAACCGAAATAACCGACCTAATCATTAGTGCACTCTGGCGTCAGACAGTAACCTTTTTAGGGATAAATAAATCATATTCGAGACTTCTAAACTTACGATATATTGATGACGCTCTAATAGGAAGGGAACTGATATAAGTCGATGGTCTACAAAATTACAAGAAAAATGCTAAAAAAAAAATTATACTTGTAAAATAATAATAATATAAATCACAAAAATTTTTTAAGTATTATTGGAAATTGCATTTTGATACCTTCGACTTAAATATTATATGATTCCCGATTA
This sequence comes from Trachelipus rathkii, assembly GCA_015478945.1. Lineage (NCBI taxonomy): Eukaryota > Metazoa > Arthropoda > Malacostraca > Isopoda > Trachelipodidae > Trachelipus > Trachelipus rathkii. The sequence continues at coordinate 3,661 of JABUQX010072818.1, forward strand.
GGCGTCCAACATATATGACGTCATAAATCGTTTGAAGATACTTTAAAGCTTAACAAAATAGTAACTACGAAGCGTTTTAAAGTATCCGCTTTTGTCGATTCCCGTAAAGTGCGAAACTAACATAATATTATAGTGACTTTATTTCCGAAGGAGGAACCGGAAAAAACGACCTAACGTGTTCGCGCGACACCTTTCTTGGCTTAAACTATCGCTTTTCTAATGAACAGTGATCTTCTGAACTCTGTGAAAGGGAACTGATAATAAAGTCATTTAAGGTCTAAGTGCGAAAATCTCTTGAAGAAAATTCATATATAGAAAAATATAATAATAATAATTCACTAAAAAATAAATTTTTAAGTTTCGGAAAATTTTGCACCTATATGATACTTATCGACTTTTATTAAGTTCTTTTAGAATGAGATTTAGCGTCACTATATGTAATCAGTCAATAAATGGACAATAAAAAGGTTAGGTGGAGACTTATCGGTGGATATCAGTTACTATTAGGGAGGCCGAGTCGAGTTGCGGATGCTCTTTATTAATCAGAGTCTTGGTTTTACAACTTCTCGTGTTTAACCCTTCAAGCACTACAGTTGATCATATATATTCGCTTCAGAAACCCATCAATTAACTCAAGCGTAGCTTGTTTTTTAAACACGCTGATTTTACTAATTATTAATTTCCAGTTTTCTCTGGAGAAGGTTTACTGTAATATATTATTTCTTTAGAGCGATTTCTTCGTATAATATTTTTTAATTAGGTAGATGGTTTTAACTTATCATTATATATAAGAAATAAATAATAATATATTTTTTTTGGATTATATGAGTAATTTATATTTCACTTTTAAAAATATATATTTAAATACTCCTCACTAATAATTATTCATTTATATCGTATCTTTTCTTTTTAGGTTTGTCTCAACTTGGAGATTAAGGTTCCCACAATGATCCCCGAATCGAGAAAAGAAGGAAAGGAACCCTTCGCGGTTGCGGAAAGAAATGAGAACTTGTCTTTGCTAAAAAATATGTTGGCTGGATGCCAATCGATGACCGAATTTCAAAAAGAAAGCTTAATGAAAACCTTCTACGAAACAAAACGAGAGAGAGCCAGATTCAGTTCCGAAGCGGCCACTGACATGCATCAAAAAATTTCGGAAAATACATCCTTGAAAATAATATCTACGGACGTCGAGAAAGGTATACTCCCAACCGGTTATTCTTGCAAACTACACGACGTTAGAATATCTTCATTCAAATCGGAAGACGAAACCTACTCGAGAGACGATTGGATTAGGAAGAACGTGAGTCGAGGTCTTACTTTTATCGAGGTGAAAGCGAGCAGGAAGGAAACGAACGGTTGGATATCGCTATATCGGCCAAAAAGTTTCGGGGGCATCGGCGTATGTAGGATATTTTCAACCCGAAACCAATGAGAAATGGAAAAAGTTTTGCCATCGAGTTCAACGCGGCCGAAGGCCAACTGAGGTTATTTGCTATGACAAAAATCGCGGATGCTTTGAGCATTGCCTTTACAATACTGTGAGGGAGAAAATCGGAGGGCGAGTACTACGTCATCAGTCGAGTTTAAAAGAACTGTCTAGTTATGGTGGCTCGCTCCGCATCGATATTTTTACGGGGCCTAAGTGCTATTATTCGCGCGTTGGTTAGCGAATGGACGTGCTATCCTTCGCCGAAATGGACCCCGCCCTTTTTTTGGGCATTCTATGCGTTCAATAAAAACGACGGTGGTTTGTGGTTTTTTGCCTACGATCGTCCGCACATTTAATCGTCGTCTAGAGTCCGGCTTCAAGGGAACCAGAAATTACAGGTTTTGATTTATGATTTGATTTCGATTCCCTAAGCGAAAAATGTGGCGGGCGGTTGGGTTCTGGCCAAAGGGCAGCACGATCTAGACGACGACGAACCACGTAATCTTTTGGGAACAGAACCGTCCCCCCCTCAATGTCGGGCCTGGAATTTTGTCAAACCTTAACGGAATAAATTGTCAACACCTGGATAAAGACCAACGCGTATCTCCAACAAATACGTTAGAAGAAAGGAAATATCGAAAATATTAAATGTTTCTCGAGTAATTCTTGAAGGTCGATACGATCCCCTGTATTAACCTAATACAACCGGACTTTAATTGGAAATGAAGAAGAGTGTAAACTGTTTGGTTTAACGATCGCCTTGCAAAGTACTCTTCAGATGATAAGATTAACGGCTGAACTTATAATAGTAAGCAAAAGATAAGTAGTCCCTGTCTTACCTCGTGGAAAGGAAACGGGATGTAGAAACCCTCTTTACTCAACATAACTGCACGAGGAGGTTATTTGGAAAACTTTGCTGACGAGTGTGTTAGAGTTCAGATAATGGATAAAACTATTGAGCGACCGAATTTATTTTTTTGGTTGAACCGAACAAAGATTTTCTTCTTGGAAATCTGAATTCTCAGCAACCAACAAATACAAAACAAAAATCTCTAGGTAAGTAGGGAGATTAAATTCACGTCGGGTTGGAGAAATACGAAAGGATGTCCAATATTTTGGTTAGTTGCTTTTGATCTGAAAGAGGAACATGTGGAGCGTTTATCATTTATAACGATAAAAAAAAAATAGCGGCGAACTTATAAAAACGCCTTTCATTCTTGGTTATTTTATAAAAAGTTTATTATAAAATAAACCAATCCATTTTAATGGAAATTTAATTAAAAACCTGTATATAAAAAAAATAATATTGTACATATTATATAGTAATAATATAAATTATTATTAATATATATTTGAATAAAAAGCAATAAAAAACTACATTTTTATAAGGAGCGAGGATTATGTTTTAATATTTATTTTTTATTCTATAAGAAGATTGGCTTTTTATCAATATTTCTGAGTATATATAAATGAACTCACCACGCACTTTACAAAGACAAAGATAAACACGATGAAATATAAAATAACTGACACAATGAAATTTATAAATCAATGAATATATTCACCTCACCTACAGGTTTATAGTTATCTTTGCATATATTGACACATTTATCACGATACGTAACACTTATAGGGCTTTGAAAAATGACACTTTCATATAGCTTGTTTGTGATGCTCTAATATCGCAACCCTTCGAAAAGGTCGAGGAGTCCTTCCTTGAACACATAGATTTAGAGTAACAATCTCGATGTTACCGTTTTCAGCATACAGCGAGATAGCACGTCCAGCGGCTAAGGCGTTTAAATCGTCGCTTGGACGGTGTTCCTACATTCTTATTATGATGGTATATGAGTATGTTTATTTTATATATATATATATAATATATTATATATATAATATATATTATATATTATATATATATTAGTATATATATATATATATAATATATAATATTCTACTAAAAGGTCAATTGGGAATAAAAAGGGGGAATTACAGGTTTTATTTGGTTTACAGTTATCGTGATCTAAACTCCAAGAGAGCCCGACGCAGTTGGAAACCTTTCTATTGGTTTTGGGCATAGGTAAAAACCTAAAAAGACCAAAAAAAACAAAACCATAAACGCCTTTATTTAAGAGAGGTTTTAAATGAAGATATTAAAATCAATCAATTTATGAGTATTTTATTAAGCGAAATCACTTGCTCGGCATCAAAGGGTTAACGTTGGTTTCACAAAACCGCTGCAGTACCTGCTATATTAACACCAAATATTCCTCAAACCTTCATGAAATCAGCAATACATCATCAACATACTACCACTCTATCTTTTCTGAATCCCGTAGATATTCTTTGCATTTCACGGTGAAACGCCGCTGGTTCTTTCATTAAGGCAAAGCTTAACCTTTTAAAGCGGTACTATCCAATGACAGTCGAAAAAGCTGTAAAATCTCTACTACCTTCCTCCAAATTCATTTGGTAAAAACCTTTGACAAATTCAAACTTTGAAGTAATGAGCACCATGACACCCGAAAACAGTCTCTGTGATGTTCGCCATTTGGAACCTGTCCGCCTCTGTAACCTTATTAAACCTTTTGTAATCGATACACAGTCTGAGTGTCCCATCTTTCCTTCGTATCGGCACTATTGGTGAGCTCCACTCTGCAACACATGTCTGCACTATATCTTTCAAACACAACTTCTTTTCCTGATGCTCAATCTCCTCATTTGTTTTTTGGTCAAACCTCCTGGCCTGTTGATATATAGGGGTATAATAGTGAATTTTGATCCTATATGGTGTCATTGATGTTTCGCTGATATCCACGTCTCTTCTACTAAATACTTTACGTTGTCTCCACAGTACCTCTAGAATCTGCTCAATCTGTGTTGGTGACAGCTCTTCAATTAATTTTATTTCGTTCTTTAAATTCTTCTTCGTCCACTCCTGCTCATTACTAGATGTTCCCGAATACTCTTACACTGTGGTGTTTCCAGTATCCACACTGGTTTCGTAACTTCCCAACCTGTCCTCATACACTACTAAATGTGCTGTACCTACTTGCTCACCTTTAAATAATTTTAACTCAACCGGTGCAAACTTCTTTAGCAGCACCGTACCTCCTTTCTCTACCCACTTCACCAGACCTGGTATGATTTTAAATCGTTTGTTGTAACAATTTTTACCACTTTCTACACCCTACCCCTCCCGTCGAATAACTCTTCTGGATTTGTACGGTACCATCCGTAATGATTACTTGGTTTAATCTGTTTAGACCTCCATTCTACCTTAACCTTCTCCCAATCATCCTTAGTTATAACTGTTTCTTCTACTATATACACAGGCACCGAGGTTACCACCCTTATACAGTCTTTCAATCCATCCATCAAATACACCTGCTCTTTGAAACCATTGTCACCATATTTTTAAATGATCCATCTACAGTATTAAGCTCAATACTATTCTTTACCGGAAACGGCATCCACAGTATCACACCTTCTTTCAATTGTTTAACCAATATGAAATCAGACTGACTATAGCTGATTTCATCAATAGTGATTCTAAACGTTGCTGTGCGGTGCGAATCCAAATTTAACCCGTAGCAATTTAACCAAATCGTGTCTACCCACACCTCTAAACCTCATCACCTTATTCAACACTTTTGGATTTGGGATCCTTGACGGTTCACATTCCCCGATCAAACAATATTGGGCATCTGAATCCACTGTTGAAATAATCTCAACACCATTAAGTTTTAACAACACCCGTAACAACGGTGCCATCTTCAAACTTTCAGGACCCGTGACCTGTATATTACCTGTAGAATGGTACACTCCTGTTGTTATTCCCGTTGTAACCATGCTATTTGTCTTCTTCGTCAGCTGAGGCAATGGGCCAGGTACTTCTTCGCCTTGGCTCATCACAAACTGTCTTGCCTCAGGGTTCAACGCCCATCCACCAAGACTAACCGGGACACCTTGTGGACGCAATACTGTTGGGGCTAGCTCCGACATATCTCGACCAATGACGGAACAGTTTCGTTTCCAGAAACTGGTGGTTTGTTCTTCTTTTATTCTTCTATCCGCTCCTTCAAAGGACTTACTCCTTCTACCATACTCTCTTGGTCCATCGTTCCGTTGCGGTGCCCGTCTCCCATAACGGACCTGGTCCGCATACGTCCTCCTCTGGTTCTCTTTTTTCTGTACCTGCCCATATAGGAATGGCTTCAGCTTCTGGTTCCGTTTGGTCTTCCAATTCATCTTCTTGAGCCCAGCTCACCATATACTTCCAACGTTCCTTCATACTCTCCTTCTCACTCCCCATCCGTAACTTAAACCTTCTGGACAATTTATTAGGTAAGCAGTTCACGAACTGTTTTTTCAGGATCCCAAAATCCTTCAGACCTTCTTCTGTTGCTGCCTCATACGTCGTTTGCATCCGCAGAACAAATTCAGCAATCTTTTCGTTCTTCCTGATCTCCATTTTCCAGAATTTCTTTTTGAGATCTTTCACCTCATTATCCTTTTCCTCTTTACACCAACTACGCAACCTTGACATGTTGGTTACATACTTCATATTTGCCCTGTAAATACTATAACTTGTTCTGAGTGGGCCAAACTCTAAAAAGCTCCTCAACTCCACCACCACCGATTCTTGACCCGTCCCAGTTGCTCTTTTGCGTGTCTCTCAAAATCTTCGATGAATGCATCGAAGGTTTGTACCTTGTGTCATCCGTACTTTAAGGGTTTTGCTGCTTTTGTATTGGTTCTATTGAACGTGCGCATCACCTCCAATAGTTCATCAGCCAAGTTGATAAGTACCCTGTTAACTGCCATATTGGGTTCCATACCAGAGTTTTCCAGTTTCACCATCCTCTTCAACCTCAACTCACCACCTTTATCCAAGTTACTGTCACCTTATGACTCTGCTTTGCTCCTCCTCCTCTTCTTATTCTTGCAACCCCTTTCACTATCAGTTTCACTCCTCCTCAGAACTTCCTTTCATATATCTCAGTGCATACTGCACTATTGGTTTCGCTTAACTGTCTCCTTCTTTCTTACTGATTGTTCCACATTTGACTTTTCTTTTCTTTTGTCACCATGTTGCTGCTTCACTATATTTTTCACCTTACCTTCTTGCTCTATATCAGGGTTTCCTCCTTTTGTTTTCAATGCCTAAAAAAAACTCTCCAATATTGCAGTCATATTGTTCACATCTATATCCTGTGCTTTACTTAACAGGTCATCCTGAAATTCCTGCATCCTTCTCCTTACCTTCGTCAGTACCCACCATAATGCTTCTCCTTACTATATATCAATTTACTTAAGCGAAAAAAAGAATTGAGAGAAAAAAATTTACTAAAAAAAAAAAATCTTTTATCAGGGTAGCTGTGTGTGTGTATTTCCCATGTAAATCTCCCCACCCAAATAGTACAACGGGAAAAAAAATTCAAAAGTGCAAACTAAAAAAAATCAATTGGGGTACCACTATATGTTTGTACCTCGAAAATACCTATTTATTTTAATTATTTTACCCACTCCCAATAATTACGAAAGAAATTCAATAAAATTTCACATTAAATATTTAAGGGCTTTAATAAATTCCAAGCTGTTCAAAAGATCAAAAGAAAAAAATATATAAAATTAAAAAAGCTTAAGAGCTCCTCAAAAAAAAGTTTACTTCAAAAAATCTTAGAGATCCTCAAAAAATTCAATTCCAAAACGTTTAGGAGCTTCCAAAAAAAATTTCCACCCCCCAAAAAAAAACATTTCAAAATGTTTTAGAGCTGCACTCAAAATTCCAAAAAAAACAAATTTTAATAAATTAAAAGATCCACACGAAAATTCCCAAAAGAAATTTCAAAAAGTTTCAGAGCCTTGCACAAAAATGAAAAAAAAAAATCAAAAATTTCAGAGCTCCCAAAAATTAAAAAAAAAAATTTTTTTCAAAAATATTATAAGCTCCACACGTAAATTTCCAAAAGATATTTCAAAAAGTTTCAGAGGTTTTCACAAAAATTTCAAAAAAAATATTTCAGAAAAATTTGAAAAAAGAAATTTTAAAGAAAAACAAATTTCGGAGAAGACAAGCTTAACTCAATATCTTGTTCAGGTAAATGTATCTTTCTTTCACTATTTCTTATCGATACTTTTTATTTAAAAAAAATCGCATTCGGTAAAAAAAATTTCTGAAACTCAAAAAAAGTTTGTTTTACTTCCAATTTGTAGATTCTCTACCTATGTCCTCTCAGTATACCTGATCACTGGACCCACCACCTGAAGACGATAGCAGCCTAAGAGGCCACCAATATGTAATAGGACCACCACCTGTATTGCGGAGGCCATATACAGAATCCCACATGTTGTGTTTGGTGATGTAGATTATGTTTTTGGGATTTGTGGTGTTGTTGATCACTTCGAGGCTTGTTCGGCTCTAACCGGCTATTGCAAGGGTTTAAGTCTCCGTAGTAGGATCCAGGAAAAACACAAGAAAAGATTTAATTAATATTATTACACACAAATAAATCTCGATATTATATATATATTATATAATATATATAATATATATATTATATATTATATGATATATTATATATATTTATAGTGATATATATATATATAGGTATATATAGTATATTATATATATAGTGTTATATAGAATTAAATAAATTTAGTATATTATACTACATATATATTACCTATGCTCTTACAGTGTATATTTAGGTACATATATATATCTTCTATAATTATAATAGTATAGTTATTTATAATATATATATATATATATAGTATATATATTAATATAATATATATATTAGTATATATATAGTATTTATAGAATGAGTATATAGTTTGATATAGTATATTATATATTATATATTATATATTAGTATGATTTTTTATTATATTATATTTAGTATATATATTACTGTATATTATTTATGATTGTATATATTATATTTAGTGTGTTATATTATATATTATGATTAATTGTATGTTGTTTTTGGGGTGATTGTTTCTGTTGTTTTTGGTTGTGGGTTGTGGGGGATTTTGTAGTTTCTGTGTTGTATGATGTGGAGTTGTGTGGTTATGTTGTTGGTTTTGGTTTGTAATTTTATATGATATAATTAATATATATATGATATATATATATTATATAAATTAATATGTATGATATATTATATATTATATATATTATATATATATATATATATATATTATATATATAATATATATAATATATATATATATATATTATAGTATAATATATATAGTATATATATATTTTTATTTATATATGATTTATGAAATAAATAAAATTAAGAAATTTTGATAATATATATAATATATATATATATATATATATATATTATTATATATATATATATATATATATATATATATATATATTTTATATATTATATATATTATATATATATATATATATATATATATATATATAATAATACCCCTTTCCCTAACTAACTAGCATATATATATATATATATATTAGTATATATATATTTATATTATATTATTATATTATATATATATATATATAGTATATATATGTTAAATATATATATATATATATATATAGTTATAGTATATATTATATTTTATATTATATATAATATATATAATATATATAATGATATATATATATAAGTGATATATATATATATCTATGTATTATTAATATATACTTATATTATATATTATTGAGTAATATATATATATATATATTAATATAAGTATATAGTATATAATTAGTATATAATATATATTATTATAATATGTATAATTATTATATATATATATATATTATATATTATATATGTATATATATTATAGTATATATATATGTAAATTATATATATATAATATATATATATATATATATATATATATATGATATATATAGTATATATATATATATTATATATATATATTATATATTATATAGTATATTAGTAATATATAGTATATTATATGATATATTATTATAAATATAATAGTTGTTGGATAAAGACGTGTTATAAACAGAAGATACAGAAAGAGAAAACAGCTTGGAAACTTCGCGAAAGTGAAGAAAAAAGAAAGTTTTTGAAAATATAAATGTTTCTTTACAAGATTCAAGTTTTTAACGAATTAAAAAAATGTTTTTTCACAAAACTGAGAAAAATAATTTATTTTTTTGATTTTAAAAAGTTGGTATTGAAGATATAATAAGTGAAATTTGAATCGATCAATAAATAAATTGTGAAGTGGCATATTACCGAGTATAGTGTGCTTTGGTCTCTTAGAATTTTGTTGAGTGGTTTCTTTGGCCTTGTTTTACTTGAAGAAGAATATTCAAGGATCTCAAGGATTCCAAGTGCAAATTTTAGTAAAAGTACATAGTAATTTCTAAATAAAGATTTAGAAGTACAAGTGTGCCAGTATATGTGCTTTTTGGACGCTTAGAATTTACTGAGGTTTCCTACTTTGTCTTTACTTGAAAAAGATCACCTCAAGGTTTTCAAGTGCAAAAGCAAGAAAGAATAAAGTGTAGAAAAAAGCAAAGGAACTCCTAGAAGAGTATCTTCAAGACAGAAGGAGATTACATCCCCAAAAACGATAATATAATAATACGATAACACTATAGAATGTACATACACCCCTAACCTCCACCCATCCCATCTGCATAAACAATTTTCTAGTCTTTAATCTATGAATTTTCATATATGCAGTTTCATTTAAGTTTATTATTTAAAATCTTAATTTAACAAACATATTTCCTTACTTACAGCATCTAACATTTCATTAGATGCTAGCATAACAATACTATTCCTCTAGTATTTAAATAGCATAACCAATACACATGTCCCCCCGAAGAAAATGTAAGAAGCAAAAACAAATGTTTGCATTAACAAACCTTGTTGCAACATGTACCTGACGCCATTGCTATGACGTCATACATAGTACTCTGTTTTTAATTTAATTTAATTTTCTTTTAAGCTGAAAAATTCATATTTTTAATATTCTTTCTTTTCACTCTAAGACTTTAAAATTCCATTTTCCTTTCAAAAACTATAACTTTAATAATTTTATATATATATATATATATAATTTTTTAACGTTAGCTAATATTTTTAAAATACTTTGAAATATGCTTAATTTCATGTTTTATTGTATCCCAAAACATGAAAACACGATGCAATTCTCCCCGGTTCGATTTCGTTTTTAAAAGCAAATGTTAGTTTATTTAATTTAGAAAATTTAAAATAGAAAATGCTATGAAAGACCGTAAGTATTCAAAGAGAATTTGTACAACAAGTATAAATTATGTAGAATCTGATTTATATACTTTTGGTATTGTAGAACTTAAGGAGCAAAAAGATATTTTAAATGGATATTACGAATATATATATATATATATATATATATATAGTTATATATATATATATATATATATATATATATATATATATATATATATATATATATATATATATATATATATATATATATATATATATATATATATATATATATATATATATATATATATATATATATATATATATATATATATATCAAAAGATTCTGGAATATTCAACGAAGGAAGGCTCTATGACAGATGATGTGATGAGGATGAAAAATCTGAAATTGATTGTTATGATTAATATTTAATGATAATTAGGATATGTTAGAACAAAATTTAGGAGAGAGTTGAAAGCTTAAAAGGCGTATCCCCAGTAGGGCATTATTTAGCCATAGTTTCCAGTCGTAGTAAAATAAATTTATCTAATTTACTTACAGCTGCCATAATTTTATATCGGCGAAACTAAAGACTCCGTGAGTTGCGCGGGATTTTTAAAAACATTTCAGCATTTAATTTTCTCTTTACAGTTAACACAATCGCTCACGGCAACCTCATCTGCTGAGGTGTACTAGTTTACGTCTGAGTTAGACGATGCTGAGCCTAAAGAGAGAAAAGCTCATTTTCCCGCCAGACCAGTTTCGAACCTGCGTCTCTCGTACTGTTGGTCGGGTGGTCTACCACTTATATACCGGGAGCTCAGTAGTTGTAATAATCTAAATGATATAGCAAAGTTCAATTTACTAGAATATCAGTGCCTTGGTAAGACATGAGTTATGCTAAAAATTGAATATTTTTGACAAAAAGTATCATATAGCTACAAACTTTACTGGAATATTTTTTGTTGGTGAAAAATTGTTTAGTGTTAACATTATTATAATTAACGAAATTAGAATTTAAATGGGAAGGGGGAAGTATATATATATATATATATATATATATATATATATATATATATATATATATATATATATATATATATATATATATATATATAGGAACTTATCCTTTAAAAGGAAGTTAACCGATATATATCGAACGAACGATGTAATCGATTTTTTTCGATTATTTCAAGGCAATAGTGCGTCAAGGTTGCCAATAACAGTTTTTTTTGTTTTTTTTAACTAAAGGAATACCAAAGATTAAATCGCAAAGATGGAAAGAGTCAGGGTCTCTCGGCCTTCCGGGAAATTAACATGATAAAAAAGCAACTTGTGGTAACTCTCGCGCTCTTTCTATTGGAGTTTTAGCTAACACGTGACACTGCAGGGCTGCACGAGTAGAGTTCTGCGATTTTCGATATCATGTCTTTTTATGTAACTTCTTTTTAAAGGACAAGTGCCTTATATATATATATATATATATATATATATATATATATATATATATATATATATATATATATATATATATATATATATATATATATATATATATATATATATATATATATATATATATATATATATATATATCTGCGATTGATTTGTTCCTAGGGAACCTCAATTTAAATATGAAAAGGAAGACAAACACCAAGGAGAGTGCCATAGTATATTAAGAACGTTTCGCGCTCTTACTAAGCGCATCATCAGCTATAAGTAAATAATAAATTATAAAAGGACAATGTCCACAATATTTACGATTATATAATATATAAAATATATAGAAAAGTAAAATTATAAAATTACAATAATTACAAAAATTACAAAATTACAAAATTACAAAAATTAGAAAAAATTAAATCTATTATTAACCTCGTTTTACTAACCTTACATACTGGATGAACCATAAGAATGAATGAATAAGATTAAATCCGAGCACTATTTATACCTAAATTATACATAGATTGGTTGGTTGTTTGGGACTTACTAAACTTAAAAATCAGTATTTATAACAGTATAATAAAATGAAAATTATAAATGACATATATAAAAATTATTACAATTAAAATAAATTAAGTTTGATTGAAGATAAATCAGAGTTGAGTTCAGGCTCCAATTCATGAATGTAGAGGCTCTCCAAGATTTTCCTGTCGCGAGTATCAGTGACGGAGGCAAGAATCGAGAAGTCGTTGGTAGTGATGGGATGATCTTTTTCGTGGCTATGGCTACGTATGGATGAAAATTCAGGTGATGATAGAGGAAGATTGGTACGGAAAGAAAAACCCTTGTGTTTGGCAATCCTGATGCAAAGTTGTAGGCCTGTTTGACCTACATAGCGGGCATTACAGCCAGCACACTTATACAAGTAGACTATCGAGGAGTGCAACTCTTTAGGGATTAAATCTTTGGACCTGAAAAAGTTACTAATTTTGAAGTTATTAGTAGGAATAAAAATAAAGGTGGCAAATGGAAAGTGTCTCGTTAATATAGGTCTGAGGGTTCTAATAAGGGTGTCAGTGAATCGACCTGTGTAAGGAATCTTGAGGTAAATTTTCTGTTTAGGGACATCAAAAGTAGGAGTAGGTGGTCTAAAATGGTTCTCAAGGAAGTTAAATATGATTTTATCAACAAGGTATGAAGGAAAGAGATTAAAATTAGCAAAGCTCCTTAAATATTGGAGTTCTGAATGAAAAGAAATCCAGGAGGAACATACCTTAAAGGCCCGGTTTATTCTGCCTGTAAAGCCGGACAATTTAAACTTATCTGGAAGAAAGCTGAAGAAGTGAGTGCCTAATTGGGTGGAGGTCGGCTTGCGGTAAATCTGTGTAGAAAAAGAACCATTAGTGCGAGAGACGCCAACATCAAGGAATGGAAGGAAACCATCCACTTCAGATTCCATGGAAAATTTGATATTTTTATGTTGCTTGTTAAGGAAATTTAAAAATAAGTCGGCATGTTCTTTGTTAGAAAAAATTAAGAAGCAGTCATCCACATATCTTTTGTAGACAATGGGTTTGAAGGCGGGGGGGCATTTTTCGAGCCAAGACTGTTCATGATAGCAGAGGAAGGCGTTGGCGAAGGAGGGACCCAGAGGTGAACCCATAGCCACACCATCAATCTGTTGATAAAGGATGTTATTAAACAGAAAAATAGAATCTGAGGTGGCTAAATTGATAAATTTTGTAAATTGTCTCTTATTGAGACCTCCTATACATTCTTGGTTAGAAAACAAAGTATTGGAAATGATTTCACGGGTTTCGGCAACAGGAACGTTAGTAAAAAGGGACTGAAT
>JABUQX010072820.1:0-2500 GCA_015478945.1 Trachelipus rathkii
AGTACTAAGACGTGAGAGAGTCCTTCTCAGAATTGTTGTGTTCTTCAGAACAGAATATTTCCCTAAGAAACGTACTACCGGGCTTAAATTTGAAGAGGAAGTTTCATCTGTCTAAAGGGTAGGCTTTTCAATGATAATTTAATAATTCATGCACACATCATGTTATTTTACCTTTTCATATCTTAGTATTGAGTAAACTGATGATTTTTTGGATATAATGTAATTTTTCTTTCTATCATTTTCCAACAGGTGCCATTCCTGGGTCTTAAATGGTATTCATTACCAGCGTAGTGTTCCACGTGAATTGACAAGCACATCAAGTCGGCTTTCTTACTGTATCCATAGGCCAGATTTCCCTGGGGCTCTATTTTTATGTTGAGCTTGATAATTGCATTAATCCTCTCTCAGGTTGCTCATATATAGTTATTGTTCATATATATACTCCTGCGTTGTTTACACTCCTGACACATCATTTATATCAATTCTCATATCTTGCAAACTCATTCCTGAGATTTGCTTATCTTAGTACTCACTAAACCTGTCCATTAGAGATGGCGCAATCATCCTGGTGCTTATTTGCTTATCCGCATCTTGGCTTTTTAAAATCAATTGAAGGCATAACTGCTATTCTTTCAATCGTCCAATCAAGGAATGACAATCGCGTGAATTCAATACCAACGTGAAATTCCAACCGTCCAAACCAGATATCTACAAGTTGGGTATTGATCTTTTAGTGCATCCATAGCATAATACACCTAACCACACTAGTTGTTCCATATAACGAGTAAACTAACATCAAAGCTGAAACGTCTTTCCGAATTTATGGATAACTTTAATTTCTAGATACTTCCGATTGTGTAATACAACGGAAGTTTCTACTGTACTGAATTACAGGATCTTTATGATCGTTTTGTAAATATATGCGTACTGTTTCAACGAGTTCTATTCAATTTCATTTACACATTTAGTTCCCTCCTTAAGAGATAAGGAATAATAAATATAATAAAAAGGAATCATCTATTTCATTCACCATAAGCTGATTAGTAAATATTTAAATTGGTCTTTTGAAAGAATTCAAGATTGAATTGCCAAATATATGTGGAATACTGGACTTGGGTTTATCAATTCTTGGTAAGAAAACTCGGTAGTCGTTAGGTAAAGCTAGCTCTAATCAGGGTGGTGGTAGAATATAGGACTAATCCAAATAGTCAACTAACCACTCTTACTGTAGGAACAGTTAATAGGTTCTCAGTCCATCTAATTAATATTATAACATCATTTTTCAATCTGATAGTCCCTCTTAGTCGTAGATTATAGCCACGGGTTTAGTAACAGATTTTAGTCTTAGTTTTCTTCTTAAATTTAGGGTATGAATGTTTAAGGGGGTTTCTCTTTTTTTTATTTGTCTAACCGGGTATTTCTTATTTCGTTCGGAGCGCATTAGATTTTCCCTTTGGGTTTTTAATGCATGCCACCCTCCCTTACAACGTGATGCATCTTAATGAGCGAGCAACACGTTCCTTACAAGCTATGGCCTGGGCACCACCGCAGTGTAGAGAACAGTATGATTTCGTAACGCAGTGCTGCGATTATATATATATATAAATATATATATATATATATTATATATATATATATATTATATATATATTAATAATATATTAGTTATATTATATATATATTAGTGATGCGCAGATGTCACTTTTTTTCGCCCGCTCGGATGCGGATGTGGATGTTTCCAGAGATTTGGCGGATGTCGGATATATATATTATTATATTATATAATATTATATATATATATATATATATATATATAATATATAATATATATTATATATATATATCTATATATATATACTATATATATATATATTATATATTCTTTCTTTTCTTTCTTCACCTTTCCTTCTTTGCCCAAGATTGGCGGGGTAAGGTGCCTGTACAAAGCATCGGAAAACGAAAGCAGTAGGAGAACATGACAAACGTCGAAAAGAAAGCCCAGCCTTAACCGCCCCCTCTGTACATTAAATTAGTGAGAAGTCGTCACAGACAGAAAATCCCCCCTAAAGCATCATGGGACCGCGACGGACCCTCACTAATGGTAAATCGTTCAATTGTAAGGGTTCAGCCCCTGGCCCAGGTGGGCCACAACCATCCCCTATACAAAACCCCGCCATTCTCTCCTATCATGCACGTTTATCTTTCCGCCTCTGCCAAACTCACATTCTTTCTCTCGCTTCAGACATTTTCGTTCACCGACTCATCCAATTTCTCTCGGTCTCCCAGCCGGTCGTTCCAACACACTCTCCACTTATACTATCCGCTTAACCAGCGACTTTCATTCACGACCTTTCCACATGACGCAACCATCTAACATACTTTCATTATTTCTCTCATTTCCCCTTTCTTCACACCCCACCACTCTCTAATACGTTCATTCCCACTTTTATCAATTCTTCTACCTAACACCCCACTAAGATTGTCCATCTGAAACACATTG
>JABUQX010072820.1:7500-25000 GCA_015478945.1 Trachelipus rathkii
TAATATGCTTTGAAAGGTTTTCATTATATATATTATATATATTATATATATATATATTATATTATTATATAATATATATATATAGTATAATTTATATATATATTATATATATATATGTATATATATAATATATATATATTATATAGTATATATATATAGTATAGAGAGAGAGAGAGAGAGATGAGAGAGAGAGAGAAAGAAAGATAACTTTAAAGAAAGAAAGAGATAACTTTGCAAGAAAACGAAAGATAACTTTGGTATTGAGATAAAACAACCCTAAAGCATTTCACCCTTCTGGAAATCGAACCTGGACCCTAGCAGATATACGTGCAAGTGTTTGACCACCAGACCACGATGAACTAAAAGGAAACCCGCCACTTTTCCTCTGAAAGCAATCTAAGGCTTCCCAGAGGAGTGAGGCATGTCTAGGACATCTAACCTTCGGCAGGCCTCTCCGTTCACACTCGGGCCTGGGGCCAAACAGGGTACCATGCAAGGTGAAAATACTCAGGCACCGGAGGCCAAGATGTACAGAAAATAAATTGCAATGAATGCAATATAATTTTGCAATGATAAAACACCCCTAAAGCATTTCACCCTGCTTGGTATCGAACCTGGACCCTACCAGATATACTTGCGAGGTGTTTTGACGCACATTGGAAATTTATTTTCTGTACATCTTGGCCCCGGTGCCTGAGTATTTTCATATTGGCGTGGTTTTTATCCCTGTTTTGGCCCCCCTCTCAGGCCCGAATGTGAAGGGGAGGCCTGCCGAGGTCAGTATGTCCTATGACATGCCTTACTCCTCTAGGAAGCGCTTTGATATAATATATATATATTATATACTATATATATATATATTATATATTATATATATATTATATATATATTAGTATATATATTATTATATATATATATTATATTATATATATATATATATATATATATGCTTTTGAAAGGTTTTCATTATTTTTATATATATATTATATTATTATATTATTTATATATATATATATATTATATATATATATTATATTATTATTATACAGATATAATATATATCATATATTATAGGTATATATTATATATATATATATATAAGTATATTATATATATATATTATATATTATATATATATATATATATTATATATGCTTTGAGAGTTTGTCATATTTTTTTACGTTTTCTATTATACATTCTAAAAAAAATTACCCTTTTGAAGGGTAAACAGTAGATATTTTTTTGTTTTTTTTAAATTTATTTATAATTTTTCATTTACTTTTAATAAAACATTTAAAATATATTACTCCATTTTTAAAAAATTCCCAATTTTTAAGCACTTTTGCTCAATGGTGTTATTATAGGTACTAAGTTTTTTATTTTTTCTTATGTTATTTTATTAAAAAAAATTTAAAAACACCATAAATCCATTCCTTAGGACCTAATTGAATAGATTTTAGCAAAAAAAAAATTTTTTTGTGATTTGATCATAATTTGCGCCTCAAAGGGTTAATCATTATACAAAGATTCGATGGTATTAGTCTCTTTTAAAGCAAAGAACAAGGAGTAACAATATTTGGAATGACTGAGTGAATGAAATTTTGTGGGAACATGTTCAGCAATTCAAAGACTTTAAATTGGGTAATTTTAAGGAAAGGTAAAAAAAATATTATTTTTTTTTAAAGCAAATTAATAAACAAAAAAGAAAAATAACATTTAGTCGGCAGGAATGCCATCATCTCACATTGTAAAGCTAGTTTCAATTTCGGTTCTTAAAAATCATCCTGTTCTTTATTTAAAAGTAGTTATAAGGCAACTACATTGATTTACTTAAAGATAAATATACATGTTTTTTTTTTTGTAAAAAAATTGATTTATTTTATTAAATTACAAAATAGTTCATAGTTTATTCTTCCATTATTCCCTGAGTTCATAATATTATAATTGTTAGAGTTGATGCTGCTTAGACTAAAGGTCATAATATAAATTTATAAAAGGTAAAAAATACTATTTTCACGTTATTTATTCACATTGTTTTTTTTATTTTCCTATTCTTTAATTCTAATTCCATTTATTTTATACATTTTTTTTGAGTGCATTGGCCCATTATCCTCAACTTTCCAAACCAAAAATTCAAACACGGTAACACTAAGAGGAAAGAGGAAACGGTGGCAGTGTATCAAGGGGTTCTGAGTATCTCACAGGTTTAGTGAAAACCCTGGCCTCAAAGGGTTCCCAATTTCTCTATTATTAAGGATATTACTAGTAAGTTTATTCTTTTCTTTATAATTTATTACTTTTTTTTCATTATTTACATTGATTTTTGAGTTCTCTTTCTTTACTTTAACTTTCCTCTTATAGTTCACTTTAAAGGTATTATTGAATTTCTTTAATTCATCTTTAATTATTATCTTTTCATTAAACTCTTAACATAAATGGTAGCAGAGCGTAGTTCTCGTGAGAGAGTCTACCCTTTGTTTGCCTGCTACCTTTTCCTTTTCCTTTTCCTTTTTCTTTTCCTTTTCTTTTTGTTTTTTTTGTTCAAATAATTGTATTAAGAGCATCAACTCCACACTTAGTTTGTTTTCCCTAATTCCGATACTTCTAGATAGTTCTTTGCTTGTCGGACTCTTTTGTTGTTCCACTATAGTCTACATACTCTGATTTATAAGACACCAATATCTCATTTCTGTTATTAACTATTAACTTAATTAAGACTCAATCAAATATCCCATCTATCTATTAAATATTAACTTCAATAAAGACAGAAATATCCCATCTATTACCTCCATCTATTACATATTATCCAGTATAACTTATCCCCGAGGCGTTCGATCCGAGTAATGGCGACAAATACAAGCGACGTTTCGGGTGAGCGTGCGGACGTAAAAACGACGGTTGAAAAAATCGAAATATCCACTTCCATCTCTACATCCATAACAGATGCATCAGGGTTTTTGGCTAGCCAACCAACAACCTTGATGACATCTGGTACTCCGATTATGTCAATAATATCTCAACCCACTTTAGTTGAGTCTTCGGGGATGTTGCACGTAGCTGCAACACACTCGACAGGTTCAGCACTTCCCTTGTTTACGATGTCCCCTCCAGTAACAGCAACCGTGGCACAATTGGGTTTGCCAGCGGGAATTTCTATGAATAATCCCTTAGATGGGATGAGTGGTGGATCACAACCACAGATGCAGTATACACAATTTTTGCCCCCACAGCAGGTTCCAGTGCCTATAGGTGGTACTACATCAGGGTAATACAACAACCAAACCACAAACTCAGACACAAGATAACCCCACTATGTTACGAATATTAGATCAGAATCAACAAACCCTGGATATGGTCACTCAAATGATGCAATTGATGTTAAATCAACAGCAACAAAAGTCAAGAAAAATGATTCCTGTAGGGAAGTATGATCTTGAGAATGGGGAGCCTTTTTGCAAAGATTTGAAGAGTATGCGCTGGCAACTTATCCTAGTTCTACGGTTGACGGATGGAGAACCTATTTGGGTTTGCACCTGGAGGGAGCTATAAAACAGGTGTATGATGTTCTCATGAAATCGAATGCAAGCTACGCTAATATAAAGAAAGAACTGACTGACTGGTTTGGTGAATATCTACAAAAGCAAACTAAGTGTGATTTAAGTACTTTTAATGCTGCACAGATACTGACAGATGAAACTATTCCACTATATGCCTTGCGGTTGCAAGGACTGGCAGAGAAAGCATTCCCGGGAACAGATGTTAGTGCTATGAAGATCGTTCGAGAGAAACTAATTAAAAGTCTACCGAAATCCGTACAGGATCTAGTAAATTCGCTTATAGTAGTCTGCGAATTATCTATGAAAGGTGCTCCACTTTCTTGGGAAGGCTTGGTGAAGCTGATTGACGATAATTATTCTAGAAAATGCCTGGCAGATAAAACTAGTAATGACCTGCAAAAGGGTAACACTCCTGTAATAATTCAACCGGAAGTTATAGATTTAACTCCGGCAGTTCCTACGAAGCCACAACAGCCAACTGGATACACTGCTCCATCAGCAGTTGGATCAGTGTGGTCGATGCCGTTACAATATTCAGGTTATTCGGTGCCCAGTGAATATACAAATAATGTTCAAACTCCAGTCGGTATGCCGTCCTTTGTTTCATCTCCGACACCGCAGTACTCAGGTACCTGCAAATATCCAACTTACGTAAACAGTTTCGCGAATCAACTGGCACAACCACCTAGGTTTCCTACTGCAGCAGGGCACTATACAAATAGTGTAGTAAATACAAGTGGAAATCGTCTCCAATCAAACATGACAAATATTCAAGCAAATAGACCTTCAATTCAAAATCATCCAAATACAGGCCCAGGTCCATCTTTAATTTGTAATTATTGTAAAAAATCCGGCCATGATGCACGAGAATGTCGGTTACGACCCAAGTGTCGTTTTTGTGGAAAAAGGGGACATGTGGCGGATGAGTGCTATATTTTCAAAAACAAATGCATACGATGTGAAGTTGAAGGGCACGTAGTTCAGGATTGTCCCAACCGACGGCAGAGGACATCACAGGAAGAAGGTGCACAAGGATGTCCTATCTGTGGTGGTGAACATTTAGGAATCAATTGTCCACAGAGGATACAACCACAAGTGACTAAACGAGGGGGAAACTAGGATGCTCTGTGGCAATTGACCCTCCCACAGAGCCGCTAGAGGAAAAGGGTGCGATACCAAAAAAGTATATGAATTCAAAACCGCAACGACAGAAAACGGAAAATAAAAACCATATTATGGTAGTTGATGGGTCACAATTACCAACAGTCACAATAAACAATGAGGACAAGCGTAGTCACGAGGAACCACTTCCGGAAAAGGTTTTGCATATGGAGCCTTCTGCGCCTCCTCTGGAAGACGAATCATTAGATTTGTCGCAAAATGAATGCGAGGAAATAAAACCACAAGAGAAACAGAATTGTCCTTCTATTGCGGATGAATCACTCTCAAATATTTTACAAATCCCTATTATTAATGAGGAACAATCCTCACTCCAAATTTCGTATGAAGGTCAGACAAATGATCATATTATTCATATTGCGAATATCTATAATCCCACAGAGGATGCTTTAGTATTAGGAATATTTATTATAGGTTGTAAAAATAGTACACCATTGAAAGCCTTGGTGGACACTGGTGCCTCTCTGAGTCTTATTACAAATAAAACATACGAGCTGTTGGATAAGAAAAAGTTTCCGTTGCAACCCTCAACATATACGGGTGTAAAGGGTATAGGAGGAGTAGTTTTTCCTGTTAACGGTGAGATTGAATTACAATTAAAACTCTCGAATGAATTCACCACCTCATCAAATACTTTTGTGGTGGTAGATGACAACGTGACAGGATATGATGTTATCTTTGGTTATAATTTGTTGAAGAAGGATAAATTGTTGCCAGACTTGGCAACGAAAGAATTAATTCAAAGAAATCAGGATACTAATAATCTAATTACAGTGATAACAAAGGATATGAGATTAATGGAACAACATAATTTAGAGGAAATTGCTGTAGTAAGCGAGGATACAATAATTCCTCCCTATACGTGTGAGTCAGTCCCTATTACCACATATAGTCATTTAATAGATAAAAATTCATCCATACTATTTTCTCCTACTTCTCAGGCGACTCAAAAACCAACTAATCGCTTTATTACGGATTACGCGGTGTTCCCGTATTTGGAAGTGTCTCAGGTTTATATATCATGTTTTAACCCTACAAAAAATCACATTAATCTAAGGAGGGGCTATTCTCCTGGCAAATATTCCCCTGTACATCGGCTCCATTCGAAAGATGATACTGTGGAGATTACGCAGAAGCCACAAGATAATTATGAAGAATGGACATTGGACAATCTGAGAGAAGCCTTTAAATTGGATGAGACTGAATTGTCAGAGGAACAAAAAGATCAAGTTTTGCAGCTCCTAATGAAGTACCCCCAAGCTCTCAGTCTGGGAGATTCGGACGTTGGGTGTACTAGAATTCTTAAACACTCTATCGATACTCTCATAGATGATCCAGTGAACGAATCGGTTAGACGATTACAAGGACCAATCCTGTATGAGGTGGAGGAAGCGTGTCAAAAATTGGAGGCCGACGGAATTATCCGAAGGTCCTGCTTCCCTATTCTGCACCAATAGTCCCAATTCGAAAACCTGATGGAACTATTAGGCTGTGTATAGATTATAGAAAATTAAATTCCATCACAAAACGAGATGCTTTTCCTATTCCCAATCTAATTGATACATTGTTTAGCTTACAAGGGATGAAGTACTTTTCTACAATTGATTTGATCAAGGGCTATTACCAAATTGAAATGGAAGAAAGCAGCATCGAAAAAACGGCGTTCTCCACTCCATTGGGCCATTGGGAATTCCTACGAATGCCTTTCGGACTTAAAAATGGACCTGCTGCGTTCCAACGAGCAATGCGACTGGCTCTAGGTCATATTCCTTGGAGCGAGGTTATGATCTATTTAGATGACGTCCTAATTATTAGCGACAGTTTCGAAAAACATCTTTCCATTCTGGAAGAAGTTCTTAAAGCTTTTCGGGTAGCTGATCTCAAATTAAAACCATCTAAAAGCTATTTAGTAAGAACGGAAGTGAAATTTCTGGGTCATATAATATCAAGCCAAGGGTTAAAACCATTACAACCAAAAATTGATGGTATTCTGAAATTTCCTGAACCCAAAACCACTCGCCAAGTCAGACAATTCATGGGAATGGTAAATTTTTACCGAAGGCATATTCCAAATTGTTCAGTCGTTGCTAAACCGTTGTTTGATTTGTTGAAACACCAGAAAAATGTCCCTTGGACTGAAAAATGCCAACAAGCCTTTGAGGAGCTCAAAAGAATATTAACTTCCCCGCCTTTATTATCATATCCCGATAGGTCTGAGAACGCTGCTCCATTATTGCTCCACACTGATGCCTCTGGAATTGGTGCTGGAGCGTGTCTTAGTCAGGTACAAGGTGGAGAAAAGAAGCCCATTTCCTATATTTCTACTGTTTTCTCCAAAGCACAACGTGGGTACAGTACCACCGAGAGAGAACTTGCAGCTGTTCGATGGGCTGTTCGATCTTTAAAACCCTTTTTGTATAATATAAAAGTCCTTATCTTCACGGATCATAAGCCCTTACTATTTTTGCAAAACATGCCATTAGTTAATCAGAGAGTCGCTAGAACCCTAGAAGAATTAAATGATATCGACTATGACTTATGTTATGTTCCAGGTAAGGATAACATAGTTGCGGATGCGTTATCCCGAACTCCATTCCAACTACCAGTAGAACAACCAGATGAAATGCATTCGGCAGAGCCGCCGGATGGATTTAACGAAATAACAATGCCTGGTGGTGGAGATTCTTTATTTATGTGTTTCTCCGAATATTTGAAGAATGAAGGCATGGAAGAATCACATCTACAGATCAGAGTTAAGGTTATCGATGAATTATTAAATAACAGGAGTAAATATAATTTTCCAGTTGGTAAGACCAAAGAAGCGAATCAAGTATTAAAACAGCTACAATTAACAAAACATTCGGGACAATTACCTTTTGTCCATAGCATAGATGCTTTTACGGATCTTTATAAGCGAAGAGTTTTGGTTTACTATAGTAAGACCCATCCCTTGGTTTTTGGAAACCCAAACCATGGAGGGGTGTGCTATTTGTTTTGTAAAAGTGGAGTGCATTATAACCTATTACACTTGGTTAAGAGTTATGATATTCCTAATTCCGCAAGGGGGGCGTTGTGTGCTATTGAAATTGAAACCATAGAAGAGGTGCACTTGGAAAATTCAGAAATGATCACGTTTGATGACTCTGGTGAGAACGATATTGCAAACTTGTTTGAAATGTTTGACTTCCCTGCGAAGTGGGTTGAGTTTGGTGGGGAGGAAGCTGCTATTAAGAAAGGTACTATAAATTTATTCACAGCAGCTGATGAAAGCAAAAACAGAAGTAACAACTCATCAAAATTGTTGTATTTTCGAAATTTTTCTATGATAACGACGTCCCAGGATTCGGTAGAGGTGTTAATGGATCATATTAGACAGTGTCAAGCAAATGATCCTTTACTGAAACGATTAAAGAATGCACTTCTGCGGCAGCAGATTATTTATTAAAAAATACTCTTTTATTTTTATAATTTTTCTAAAGATTTAATTGTTTTTAATTCAGGTTTGATGACAAAAGAAGGAGAGAAAAACATTACGTAGTATCCTTTTCTTTCGCGGTTCAAGTGGCTATAATAAACCACCATGAATTTGTACATGTGGGTCAAGGAAAGCTTTACGCTTTATTAGAAAGAATAATCTGGCACCCAAAATTAAGGGATGTGTGCCGTGACATTTCCCGGTCTTGTTACAAGTGTCAGGTAGCAAAGATCTCTAATATTTATCATGCTCCGCCTACGCTAAAAATTAATACAAGATACCCATTCGAGTTGGTGGCTGTTGATTTGTTGCAGTTGCCAAAATCAGCCAAAGGAAACAATTACGCCTTTGTGTTAATAGATCATTACAGCAAATGGATAGCGGCGGTTCCCATTCGCACAAAGCATACATCCTTAGTAACCGTAGCATTGCAACATGTTCTGCAGTACTTGCCAATAATTCCATCTCGTTTATTGTCAGATAACGCTAGAGAATTTAGAGGTCCCGAATTTGAGGAATTCTTGCAAAATAAGGGTATTAAACATATCTATGCCACTCCATATAATCCCTCATCTAACGGTATTACTGAGAGAGTTAACCGTACTTTACTTCAATATCTTAGGATATCCTTAACAAATTCAAATCTCTGGGATGTACAGTTGCCTCAGGTGGTCTTAACATACAACCATTTGGTGCATGCCGCCACAGCTAAAACTCCATCAGAAATAATATACCAAGAGGCTCATGATCAACGACCTAGACTCCCTTGGACAAAATTTGATAGGTATTGGAATGAAGGGCACATAAACTTCTCTCCTTTTTATCAAGATCAGTTGGTGCGCTGAAGTTGCAGCTGCCCGGGGATTTAACAGCAAATAAATTTAAAGACCGTTATCAAGGCCCAATGAAGATTATTAAAGTTAACTCCAATAATGTTACATATGTAGAATCCCTGGAAACTAAAAGAAAGTATAAAGTACATCATCGACAGTTGAAGAGGTGGTTTATTCCTCCTAAATACTTAAGTGACAATACATGGTTTCAGGATCTTCTCACAAACAGAACTCCTATAGAGGAAGTTCCGGAGACCAGCAATGACGAGTCGGTGACTTCAACCCCGCAAGCTGCAGACAAGGAAAGCCAGGGTGAAGAGGAAATCTTTGAGTTCGAAGATTCGGATGATGATGATGATGATTTTTTGGGATTCCCTGATTCAGAAGAAGGGAGGGAACTCACACGGATGATCTTGTGCAATGTTGAAAAAAGTTTACTCCTAAATAGACAGGCTAGAGATGAATTGGAACAAGTAAGTATTTTACCTTCTATTTTATTACCCACTCTTCCTCCTACTATTCCTTTTTCCTCTGTCCCTTCTATTTCTATTGTTTCTCCAGTCTCCAATTATACTCCTTCAGTCTACTCTCTTGGTCTTCCTAGTGAACTTTCTTCTTATAATCTTGCATCTCTCTTTAATATAATTACTTCTCCATATTCGAATCAATCTTTCCATTCGCCAAACTTTTCTGAACTGTCCAACCTCTCGAACATATCTTTACCTATTTCTGAAACTTCTACTTCGCCTAACTTACTCTCTTATACCCCTCTTTATATTACAGATCAAAGAAATCAGATGGTCCCATATAGATATGCCAGGAGATTGTCGTGTGAAGATCTCCAGAAGAAATTGCTCTTCATAAACTCTCCATTGAGAGAGGTCGAACGAGTCGGACTTGTGTCTGAAGAAAACGGAGAAGTTTCCGAGGCAGTGGCCATTCTGAATGTATCAACACCTAGATCGGCGATCTTTTCGGAAGAAAGAACGGGACCATCCCCACATTTGGAGAAGAAGGAAGGTGACGAATTAATCACAGAAACAGGTCAGACTGAAGAAATTTCTGGAGATTACATAGCCTCTCGTACAAGAATGAGAAGTGTCGGAAGATCTAGTGAAATGCCGTGGATCCAACCAAGGATATTAGAAAGAAAACGGTATCCACCTCGTCAATAAAAGAGAAATCTATATATATATATATTGTAGTGGTTAGTGATAAAAGATAGTGGTTAAATAATTAAAAGAGAAAGGAATTGCATTGATTATATTGTATCTTTTGTTATGTTGTATTTTATAATAAATTGAAGAAATTGAAAATAAATATCTATGTTCTTGTGTTTTAATTGCGCGTGTTGGAAAAATCTCGGAAAGAACGCCTGAACCGTTATAAAATAAAAACCTTTATCCATATTAAAATAAATCTCCATTTTCTATAATTAATTAATATAAATTCTAGTGTTTAAAATTATCCTTTTTTTTATTTTTTTGTTCTAACGAATATATTATATCGTTCCAGGTATTATTTCTGGGACATTCGTGGGTCTCTCATATGGAGTCCGCCTACGAACCTACTTTAAACAATCCAGGCCATCATCAGGTAAAGTTTGTACGAGCATTAGTGCCTCGTTTTGAAGATCTGCCTCGAGTTATTGATAGCGGAATTGCCTCAGATACAACTGATGTGCTGGTGTTTTCATTGTACAGGATGGCATACACCTTGGTACAATGGAGGCAACCTCGTTCACGTTCAGAAAGACGTAGAGATACTTATGCGGTATCTCTTCCTAATACTAACTTTAGAGCGGAAGACGCTATTACTCCCATTAATGAAATAATTGCGGCAGTCAAAAGATATTGCCCCGAGGCTAGAATTTATTTGGTAGTTCCAACCTTGCCTGATCTTCCCTATTACAACTACCATCGACACATAGCTTATGCTCCTTCAGAAGTCAGAGATTGGTATAAGCATGAACTACCTAGAACATCGGCAAGGGAGCTAAATGAGGATTCAGTCCTTGTTTATAATGAATTGATGCGCCTACACTCTGCAGAAATTAGATGGCCTGGAAAGCATACTTTATCCATATCAGAGGCCCTTAAATTCATGGGAAGTAGAACAACGAAACAACTGGAGTCATTGTTGGATATGAACAATGAGATTCATTCACTGGGACCAAGAGGATTTCTTGTGGATGGAGTTCATCCATCTAAAGACTTGGCAAATGCATTCTGGGAGATGATGTATGATTATCATATACTAGACTATAATCGTCGACCACGATCTGCATTGTTTCCATCAAAGGAAGAGATTGGAACTACCATTAATACATTAAATAAAGAAAAAACCGATTTTTCCAATTCCGTTCCCGCGCGGTCTATTTTGTGTCCGAAGCGTACTATAACCGGTAGTGAGCCACCAAAGATCTATTCTCGCTTAAGTTTTATAGCTCCTCCAGTAGTAACAGAGGTTCCGGTCACTGTATCTTCCGTTGTTTCTTCTTCGTCGGCAGGTGTTCCAGTCTCTATTCATGCCTCTGAGGCTGTTCCAACAGCTACTACATCTACATTCCAAGATGTACCTCTCTTTTCCAGCAGTCCCTCTTCCTTAAGACAACCCAGGTGTGGACATTGTGCTTTGTCTGCCGTAGCGGTGACAAACCAACCATCTACATCTGGAAATACTTTCACCATAAATCCACCCTTTCCAGAGTGGAATTTGTCTGTGCCACCTCCATCCTTACTTACAATACCCAAGCTTCCAACACCGGTCTATCCGGTCTATCAAGCTGTAGAAAGCTCGTGGACCCGAAAAAGACCATTGGAGGTTACCACCCCAGCTGGTGGTAAAAGGCCTGTCCAAATACCTTATCCACCGGTATTGCAAGGGATGAGATTTGATATGCATGATCTCGCCCAGGGACAATTTGACCAATTTATGGCTTATTTCAAAGCTTTATTGCACGTATCTGGTCAAACAATAGATGGAGTTGGGATGAGAGAGGTTCTTGAGGCATTTCTTAGAAACCATGAAAGAAGATATAGTGATTCGGAGTAGTTTTTTTTTTTCGCCAACTCCTTCCATCTTTCCCGTCAGGATATAGACGGGTGGGGAGGAGTGTAAATATTCTATAATTTGGTGTCTTGCTCTGTTTCAGTGTTGTTTCTAGGATTTTTATAATTGTGTATTAGATACTAGAAAGTACTATTAAACACTGTTGAAGCTGGATTTTTTTTCTACAAATTCTACAAATAGCACAAACACGATATTTGTAAACAGTTAGAGGTGGAAATTGCATTTTATTAATGGTAGGAAAAACTCAATTCTCTTTTATTTTTATAACTATCATATCAGTATTAGTAAATTATTAGCCTTAATATTATAAATTTGTTTTAGAATCGTACTCTGTCTTTTCTACTTCTCTACTTCTCACAATTACTTGCATCAGCGAAACTAGAAAACGGATATAGGTGTTCTTCAAACCTCTGAGATCAGAGGTAACTTCTTATTTTTTTTTAAAATTAAAACATGTTAAATAATCTAAAATTATATATTAATTAAGTAAAAATTGAAGATGTAATGTAAAACTGATGTACCTTATACTCCACAGGTACTAGGTCTGGGAGTGAAATTGTGTGAATTAAAAACAAAGTGAGGCCGAAAAGACTAAAAAGTGCATAGTATCATTAATCACAAGTCACCTTCTACTGTTGAAAAGACAACTAAACATTGAAATAAAAATGAAGGTGATTGTGTTGTATTAGTGTATAAAAAATTTAAACAAGTGGTACTTAATAGTGCTACAATTTAAACAAAGTTTTATAAAGAACTCAGTTAAAAGAGTCCATTGTGAATGTATACTGATTCTTGAATATTTATATTGTGTCAGAGTATTATATGCTTAATCATTATACAAAGATTCGATGGTATTAGTTTCTTTTAAAGCAAAGAAACAATAATTATTATATTTTTTTGAGTGAATGAGGGAAATTTTGTTGTTGGTGGAACATGTTCAGCAAATGATAGTTTTTTTTTTTGGGTAATTTTAAGGAAAGGTAAAAAATAATAAATTTTTTTTAAAAGCAAATTAATAAACACAAAAAAATAACATTTAGCCGGCAGGAATGCCCTGATCTCACATTATAAAGCCACAGTTTATGTTTATTTTCTTAAAAATCATCCTGTCCTTTATTTAAAAGTAGTTATAAGGCAACTACATTGATTTACTTAAAGATAAATATACATTTTTTTTGTAAAAATTGATTTATTAGAAAAAGATTTTTAGTTCATAGTTTATTCTTCTATTATTCCCTGAATTCATAATATTATACTTGTTAGAGTTGATGCTGCTTAGACTAAAGGTCGTAATATAAAAATTTATAAAAGGTAAAAAATAATATTTTCATGTTATTGATTCACATTGTTGGTTTTTTTTATTCTTATTCTTTAATTCTAATTCTATTTATTTTATATTTTTTTTCTGAGTGCATTGGCCCATTATCCTCAACTTTCCAAACCAAAAATTCAAACACGGTAACACTAAGAGGAAAGAGGAAACGGTGGCAGTGTATCAAGGGGTCTGAGTATCTCACAGGTTTAGTGAAAACCCTGGCCTCAAAGGGTACAAGCATTGTCTCTATTATATGAAATAAAACTAAGTTTGTGTATCATTTCTTTAAATTAATTACTTTTTATTGTAACATGATTTTTAATTGACTTCGAAAGTTGTCCAAACTCATAACATGTAATTGTTTTATTTTTTATTTATTTATTTATTAAATATTAATCTTTTAAAATAAAAAATATTTATAATATATATATATATATTATACTATATATATATATATATTAATTACTATATATATATATATATATATTATAGTATATATATAAATATATAATAATATATTATTATATATATATAATATATATCATATATACGTATATATAATATATATATATATATATATATATATATATTATAATTATATATATATATATATATATAATATATATATATATAAGTTATATATATATATATATATATATATATAATATATTATATAAATATATATATATCCATAATATAGATAGACCCTTTTGAAAAAGGTAAAATCATAAAATTTTACAAATCGCTGTGTACCACAATTTCTCACAAAGCGATGTGATATGCAAAAACCAATTACATTCTTGGAATCAGCACCATGAAAATAACCCAATGCAAAAACCCGTCCAAGAAATTTCATGTTTACCGGTGTTATATACAAAGTAATAAAACAAAAAGTAAATAACTATTTCTTACCTATAGCAAACCATTCACATATTAAAATAATTAAATGAAGATTGAAAAGTTTCGTAGTTAAGATATTAAACAAAACTTCATTTGAATAAGCTCTAAGGTTAAAATGACAGAAACATTAGCAGTTCTCCATTTCAGGGATAACCTATATCTTGTGGCTTCATAAATATTTCCTCCTGTCAATATTCTTTCACTTTCGCCTGATGACGGTGGAGCTGAAGGTATTTTATTGCAAGTTTTTTCAAATTCATAAAACTATTCCAGTGTTTTCCACCAATTGAAGGGATATCATTGTCTTCACTGGTCAAGTAGGCAAACTTATATGTTTGTTTATTCTTGATGTAATTCCCGTATGGCCTTTTTACTTTTTTATGTACAATAATCGCATCGTCAGAAGAATGGGACCTTTCTTTTTTCACTCTCACTTTCTTCTTCTGTTGACATTTTGATGCCAGTCATATTTCTTTAAAAAACAATCTATCTAAAGAAGGAAAATGGGAGCAGCTTTCACTTTCCCCAATCTACGTAAACGCGTCGTCAGCAGAAAGAGTCAAGGAGCTAAATTTTCATGCATTTCTTTCCATGCCTCACGACCATATTTTTTACTGATCATCTGATCATGTTGAAAAATTATCTTGAATCGCAGACTCTAAGAAAGTAGCTACACACAAAGATTTACAACTATAGACTTAGCCAAGTCTTTTCTCTACTGATTCTTAAAGTCTTCAACCGAGTTAATTATTTCCACTGAAGTCTTTGCTTTAATTGCCTTTATTTAAAAATAGATTTATTGCTAAAATGGAAGGGATCACTTGGCGACTGTTACCTTCCACGTTTAATGCTTTGATTTAGTGATGTTTTTAGAAAAGGTATCAATAGTCTCAAAGTAAATGGAATAATTTTGCCACTTGAAAATCAGTCAAATTTTGATTACATTCAGAAGCGTATATGGATGAAGGGAACTTTGTTCCAAACAATTTTTAAGCAGAAAAATATCATCCTGTTCCAGCATGTAGAAACGTCTTGGAATTAATTTATGCTGTTTGACATTCAGCTGCATTGTGTAAAGTTTTAAGCTTTGCAGCTGCCATTGCTGAATGGTGAAAATGAGAAGGATATGCTTCTGCTAGTAAATAAAATATCTTTAACGGACTTCTGACATAATTTTGAATCGTGAATGCATAGTGCAACATGTGAATATATAACATGAAATTGATAGCAAGTCACTCTCCCTTATACCCAGCTACCATTTTTGGTCCATTAACCCGTATCACTAAATGAATTCTATTTTTTAGAAAATTGAAAAAGTTAAGAGGCCCTTATAGGATCTGACAATGACAAAGATTTTCGCCATTTGGCTACAAAATTTGGCAATATTTTTCTTATTTTTGGAAAATAAGTTTCTAAAATTGGTCAATTTTAAATTGAAATAAATTTCCTAAGGTTGGCGTAATTTATTGTTTATAAAGGTCAATAGCTCAATATTCGTCCCGAATAGTTCGGCAAAAAGCCGAATACGAATATTCGGCATTTTGGGCGAATAGGCCGAATACCGAGCCGAAGCCGAATATTCGGCACATCCCTAATAATATAATATATATTATATATAATATATATATATATATTATATAATATATATAGTATATTATATATAATATATTATATATTATATATTATATATAACGGTATATATATATATATATAATTATATATAGTATATATATTGCCTAATATATTTCGAGTTTAAGCCACAATCTATTAATAAATTGTTACCAGGGTGCGAGACAGGGACCCATCAAATGCACCCCACCAGCCACTTTCCCCATCCTTCGACCTTAATGAAAGAGATTACATGGATTATATACTTTTGCACTAGTATTGAAATTTAAACATAGGAAGGTTGTGCTTAGAAACATCAATTTTTCTGTTTCTGCTGAGAGTCTGTTCTCTTTTCATCAATATTCATGCCCACGCATTGCTAAATACTCTGTCACTTGGAACACTAGTTGGAGGAAAGGCCAAATATTCCTTGCAAGTTAACTTAAGCGTGGGTAAACATTTTGCTAACTTCACCAACTGATAGTATCTAGTCGTTTTTCATGGTGATGCGTTTTTTCAATCATTTGCACAACATCTTTTGGTAATGCATGTGTTTCTTCATTACTACTGGACTGTAAAATTTCTTCCAGTGAATCTGTTATTGTTTACTTGTAGAGGTGTTGGTTCTGTAGATTTTGTTTATTTTCATTTTAATGGTGGCGAATTAATGACTATTCGGATTGAAGTTTTCAAACTGCACACAAAGTGACCGATTTAACTGTTCTAATATGTCGTTACAAAAAGCAACGTGCCTTTTATAACGGCGGATCTAAGTAAATTGCAATAGTATGAAGGTCATTATTTCCACAGAACTAAAGCGTAGTTTTAGCTCTAGTTTTATGACATCTTTATATTCTGAAAAAGAAAATCATTTTGAAAGGTTCAAAATTCTTCCTCAGCGGTTGAGATTAATGGTATTACATCGGAGACAGAGCTGTAGAGGCGCTGATTTTTTTGTGCATCAATAATCTCATGTGCACTTCTGTTGATTCATTTATTATGAACTTCATGCAGGTGATATCATGAAGTTATCATACAACAGTTGATGTGCGAGTCCCATGTCTCAAATTCTAAATTTGTGTTGAGATTTCATCTTAAGTATTTTATTAAATCTTTATCACAATCTCAACTCAATAAATCCGTGCACCATCCGCAGGGAAAGCGCGATGCGGATGTGGATCCTTTAGTAATGTCAGAGCTTTGTGGATGCGGATCGTGGCATGTTACCTGCATCCTAATTAATATTATTAGTTATATAGATATATATATATATAATTATATATAATATATATAATATATAATATATAGTATATATATATATATATAGTAGCGTCGGCCGGGGTTACCGGCCCGCCTCTTTAGGAGGGTGATTCGGTCCACTGTAATAATTATAAAAATAATATAATAAAAAAAACAATTTCACTCATTTAATAGCCACGCGGTAGTACTACAGTTTATTTAGATCATCTTTAATTCTAGAAAGTTTTTATATTTTTAAAAAAATGTTAGAAAATTAGGATACAAAATGCCCTTCAAATAGAATTTTACTTTTGAAAATGTG
>JABUQX010072820.1:30000-31215 GCA_015478945.1 Trachelipus rathkii
TAGTCAACTAAATATTATAAACACATGGTCATGCAACATACCACAACCTACCCCAGGGCCTCTTAACCATTTATTCCACCCTAGGCAAAAAAAGTTTCACATTAAGCATATTAAAAATTTTATATATATTATATAATATATAATATATATATTATAATTTATATAATTATATATTATTATATATATAATTCTTTATATATATATATTATATGCATCGGGCGGGGTGACTTGACCACCTTAGGCATAACTTGGTCTCCCGACTTTCCCTAATGCACTTTTTGGATTTTTTTTTTTTTTGAAATCACGGCCTTATAGTCGGTCATAAGCACACAAAAAATATAATGTAATTCTAATATAAAAGTTTTATTAAAGTTTAATAACGCTGATTCAGCCTGAGCCATGGAGGGGTGAGCGGACCAACCATTGGAGGGGTGACTCGGACGCATCTGTTTTAAATTCGTCCTTCCGTATAAATTCAATTTTATATTTTAATTTTTACTTAATATAATATTTATTTATCATTAAAATTCGTAATAAGTAAAAAAAATGTCAATAAGATAATAAAATAAGAATAAACTAAGGTGGTCCGATTTCACCCCATTCGTGGGACAAATTTGACACTTTTTTGAATCGTTTTTTTTATTAAAATTTCATTATTTTAAAAATTTCACTTAATATAAGTACTTTATTATATTTAAATTAATTATACATAAAAATGTCAATAATAATGTAAAAAACGAAAAACAATGGTGGTCCGAGTCACCTTTCATCAATTTTACGGCAGGGTGAAATCGGACCAAGTTAGGCCCCGTTTTTTTGCCACTAACACTGTTTGACAAAAATTTTCTTTGCCAGTTTAAAGCTAACATACATAACTGTAACCACTGAAAAAATAATTAAATCCATCCACAATTTTTCATTCTTATAAAGTTAAAAAAACTCACATTTTCAAAAGTGAAATTCTAATGAAGGAAATTTTATACCCTAATTTTCTAACATTTTTAAAAATATAAAACTTTCTAGAATTACAGATGATCTAAATAAAAACTTGTAGTACTACCGCGTGGCTATTAAATGAGCGAAAAAAAAAAAAAAAAATATTATTATTTTTATTTTATGTAGAGTGGACCGAATCACCCTCCTAAAGAGGCGGGCCTGGTCACCCCACCCGACGCTATATATATATTATATATATATATATTATAATATATAATA
>JABUQX010072821.1:0-2500 GCA_015478945.1 Trachelipus rathkii
GAATAATTTAATTTTGTGTGAAAATTCTTATAAAAATTTAGGTTTTTTAACGGATTTTTTAGCATTTGAAAATATATGTGTTTTCATTATAGAAATGCATAATTTAGAAAAAAAGGCAGATAATCCGTAATTTGTAATAGTTATTTATTAGGGTGTTCTAAACATTGAACGTTTTTTAATGAATTTCAATTATTTTGTTTTCATATATTAATAAATAATATTTCATTAGTTGTGTAAAATCATGTTTTTTAATAAAAAATTTATATATACTCTCTAAAATTAGCTTTTTCTACTTTTCACCTTTAACTAATAAATATTTTATAACCTTTAAAGGTTAACGATTTTTTCCTATAATATTTCAACATTAGGAATTTATTTTGAGTATTTCTTTATAGATTGTAGTATATTTTTTGATACAAGTGTATCAATCATTTTCCATGGCTTCATAAGATTGAAAATTTCAAAATACAGAAAATAGCGAATTTGAGTAATAGTTTTTAGGTGTTTAAAATTGACTTATTTACTTTAATGAAAATATAATTTGTTTCATTGAAATGAAATTTCAAAAAGCAGAAATTAGTTGTGAAAACCTGTTTTAATAAAAAATTATAACTTCTAAAATTACGCTTTTTCTTAAATTTTCACATTACAAATTTAGAACTCTTAAAAGTACGATTTTTCCTAAATTTCAACATTTGAAATTATTTGGTAATTCTTAAAATTGAGTTTTTAACGGGATTTTTAGCTTTTGAAAAAATAATGTGTTTCATTGAAATGCAATTTCAAAAAGCAAAAAACGAATTTGTTAATAGTTTTAGGTGTCTTAAATTGACGTTTTTTAAATGAAATTTCAATATTTGTTTTTATATACCAAATATTTCATTAGTAGTGAAAACCTGTTTTAATAAAAAAATTTTAACTTCTAAAATTACGCTTTTTCTTAAATTTTCACATTACAAATTTAGAACTCTTAAAAGTACGATTTTTCCTAAATTTCAACATTTGAAATAATTTGTTTTTATATACCAAATATTTCATTAGTTGTGTAACTCTTTTAATAACATTTTACTTCTAAAATTACGCTTTCTCTTGCATTTTCTCATTAGAAAAGAACTCTTAAAAGTACGGTTTTTCCAAAATTTCAACATTTGAAATTATTTGGTAATTCTTAAAATTGAGTTTTTAACGGGATTTTTAGCATTTGAAAAATTAATGTGTTTCATTGAAATGCAATTTCAAAAAGCAGAAAGCGAATTTGTTAATAGTTTTAGGTGTCTTAAATTGACGTTTTTTAATGAAATTTCAATATTTGTTTTTATATACCAAATATTTCATTAGTTGTGAAAACCTGTTTTAATAAAAAAATTTAACTTCTAAAATTACGCTTTTTCTTAAATTTTCACATTACAAATTTAGAACTCTTAAAAGTACGATTTTTCCTAAATTTCAACATTTGAAATTATTTGGTAATTTTTAAAATTGAGTTTTTAACGGGATTTTTAGCATTTGAAAAAATAATGTGTTTCATTGAAATGCAATTTCAAAAAGCAGAAGAGCGAATTTGTTAATAGTTTTAGGTGTCTTAAATTGAAGTTTTTTAATGAAATTTCAATATTTGTTTTTATATACCAAAAATTTCATTAGTTGTGAAAACCTGTTTTAATAAAAAAATTTAACTTCTAAAATTACGCTTTTTCTTAAATTTTCACATTACAAATTTAGAATTTTTAAAAGTACGATTTTTCCTAAATTTCAACATTTGGAATTATTTGGTATTTCTTAAAATTGAGTTTTTAACGGGATTTTTAGCATTTAAAAAAATAATGTGTTTAATTAAAATGCAATTTCTAAAAACAGAAAAGCGAATTTGTTAATAGTTTCAGATGTCTTAAATTGACGTTTTTTAATGAAATTTCAATATTTGTTTTTATATACCAAATATTTCATTAGTTGTGAAAACCTGTTTTAATAAAAAATTTTAACTTCTAAAATTACGCTTTTTCTTAAATTTTCACATTACAAATTTAGAACTCTTAAAAGTACGATTTTTCCTAAATTCAAACATTTGAAATTGTTTGGTAATTCTTTAAATTGAGTTTTTAACGGTAATTTTAGCATTTGAAAAATTAATGTTTTTCATTGAAATGCAATTTCAAAAAGCAGAAAAGCGAATTTGTTAATGGTTTTAGGTGTCTTAAATTGACGTTTTTTAATGAAATTTCAATATTTGTTTTTATATACCAAATATTTCATTAGTTGTGAAAACCTGTTTTAATAAAAAATTTTAACTTCTAAAATTACGCTTTTTCTTAAATTTTCACATTACAAATTTAGAACTCTTAAAAGTACGATTTTTCCTAAATTTCAACATTTGAAATTATTTGGTAATTCTTAAAATTGAGTTTTTAACGGGATTTTTAGCATTTGAAAAAATAATGTGTTTTATTGAAATGCAATTTCAAAAAGCAGAAAAGCGAATTTTTTAATAGTTTTAGGTGTC
>JABUQX010072821.1:22500-25182 GCA_015478945.1 Trachelipus rathkii
TATTTTGTTTTCAATGAAGAAATATTTTTGAGCAGTGTTTTTCTTGTAACTAAAAAAATAAAATATAAAATAAAATAACAAGTTATCTACTTGAATTTATTGTGAATTGGCGGCTGCGATTGGCTGTTATGTTTATGTATAACATTACAGGAATTTATTATCCTCTTTTTAACTTAAATTGCATGTACTAAGGGGTTGAACAATAGTGGTTGCAAAAATTAAATTTACTTAAAAAAATTAAAATCTTTATTGATAGTTTGGAGAAATCTTTACAATGTGGTGAAGCTGTAGTGTTAAGGTTCAGGAACGAATAAATTGGCTACTTTCGGCCAGCCGGAAATCAAAATTTAAATCCCGTACACCCCTTTTCATATATAATATATTATAATAATATTATATTATATATATATTATTATATATATATTATATAATATATATATAATATATTATATATATAATATATATATATATATATTAATTTTAGTTTGTTAAATATTACATCAATCGCAATTTTATTATTACATATATATATATATATATATATATATATATATATATATCTATATATATATATATATATTATATATATATATATATTATATATATTATTATATATGTGGGTTTGGGGATAGTTCAGTTCGTAAGCTATGCGAGCCAATATTGTCCTCATTTGGCATATACGTGGTGGTTAATCCCGGAGAAGGGATAAGGCAGTAATTATTCTTTACCTTCCCAACTATATGTTTCTTTATTTAATATATATATATAATTTATTATTAATAATATATATATATATATATATATAGTATATTTATATATATATATTATATATTATATATATAATGATTGTAGAATATATATATATATAATGTGTGTGTGTGTGTGTGTGTTGTGTGGTGTGTGTGTGATTCCGAAATTGCTTTGGGCAATAATTACATATATTCGATGGTAATTCTCCTCAATTTAGTGTTGACTTGACCCGGAATTTTCCCGGTTTCTAGGCACCGGCACGCACCACACCACCAACAGTCATTATTTTCTTATCCACCATACCGCCTGCACTGCACAGCACAATAAGCCGGTGAGTCCAACTTATCCTTAATATAAAGTACACAAAATTTTCCAATAAGACATAGTATTTGATATAGGAATAAATTTTCGTGATAGAAACGCAAAAAATTGACAGTATTTTTGTGCCGGCAACAAGTTAAGGCAAGCAAGAAATTACACATACGTAAATACAATGAACAGATGTTCAAATATCCCTCATATATTGACCGCATATGTTGACAGTAATTATGTGAATTTCATCGACAGTTTTCAAAAACGCTTCCGAAAAGGTTTCCGACTGCATCACGAGTTAGTTTTAATAGAATAAGCATTTTTTTTTTTTTTTTTTTTTTTTTTAAGAATCATTGATCTTCTAAACGGTTTCCCGAGATCATAGACCTCTTATTGATGTCCCACAAATTACAATACCAAGTGGGTGGTTAAGATCGGCCAAAAGTGCGGCTTACTGACAACACAGACCTATTCTATCAATCCGTCTCCGACAGTCATGCTTGAAAGGGACACATCATCATTCGCATAGATAAGGTCAGTTACACATCTTCAATGAAAGACTGACCGTGTTGAAAAAGGTATGTAGATAGAATTGGGAATAATGGTGTTAGTAAAGATAACAAATGAACCATACAATGGTCACCAATATACAATATCCCCCTATTAACGCAGAATATATTGCCAGATGATCGATGCAATCCTATGTGGGTTCTCTTCTGCCAAATCTGCATTATTCTGCTGTTAATTAATTTTAAAAACATTTTACCAAATGTCGCTTCATCATAATTTCCCTCTTTAGGAGAAATCAATAGATAAAGTTAAATGTTACGGATAATATGTTATGTAGAATATAAACCACATGTCACGATGGTTAACACCATGCCGCACTAGTCATTTTCCCTTTAGCTTACGCTCGGATCAACCCATGCGTTGTAGGGGGAATTACGTGGCTGTTCTACTTGAGAGTTTATGAAATCATGCCTGAAGTGCGTCCCACTGTTTCATCAGTCTATCCGTCTCACACAATCGTGGTTTAACACTACTAGAAAAGTTTTACTATATTTGTTTGGGAGGCGAATAATTGTAAATATTTTAAAGCGACGAAGAAAATTTTGACCAAATGTTCTGAGCTATAAAATTTAAATTTTTAACCGAATGTAAGAGAACTATGAAATTGTGAGGGAAGAAATCAAGAAGAAAAGGGAGGAAAAGGAGAACACTTTATACAAAAGTCCAAATTCCACAGACAATATTAGGAGGCGAAAACCAAAAGAAGATTATTGATTCACTTACAGAAGGGGTTTTTGATGCGGTTTCGCGATAGAACTATTTAAAGTTCCCGGATTAAAAAATTAGCAACATGCAAGGTTGCTACAGGTTTCGAGATTAATTAGACGTCTCTCTCTCTCCTCTCTCTCTCTTCTCTCTCATCTCTCTCTCTCTCCTCTCCCTCTCTCTCTCTCTCTCTCTCTCTCTCACTCTCTCTCTTTTTCTCTCTTCTCTCTCGTGCTTCATTCGCTCTCCGTTCCTCTTTAGTCGTCTCTCTCTTCTCTCTGCTCTCTACTCGTCTCTCCTCTCCTCTCTCTCTCTTCTCTCTTCTCTCCTCTCTCTCTCTCTCTC
>JABUQX010072822.1:2500-12500 GCA_015478945.1 Trachelipus rathkii
TTGGTGTCCCTATATATGTTTTCGGTCGTAGAGTTCGAATATGTTGGTTATAAGCCGTGTAGGGTGTCTAGGACCCCCATTGAGAGGTCTGACTGAAAAAAAGAGCACAAGTGCAAAAAACAAAGGAGGAAGAATCGGTGCATGACCGAAGCATATAGAAGAAAGAAGAAGAAAGAGTCTGACTCAGAGGAGTAGGAGTTGACAGCCGCACCGGTGCTGGCTCCAGTGTGGTGCTGGGATAGTAAATATTTGTATAATAATACAATATTGGTGTTTATAAATGTTATTGGGTCAGCTTTAGATTTCGAAAATAATGGTTTCCAGAAAAATTAAAAATAAAAATAAATAAATAAATAAATAAATAAATAAATAAATAAATAAATAAATAAAATTTCTTATTCTTTTTATGTTTATAACTTACAAATTTACGTTTTTACATACCCTAAAGCAGTAAATCACTAAATCAAACCACCATCCAACCAGCATCCAGCCTCCCTCCTGACCATCTGTGATCTATTGATCTATTGATTAAGGTCACATTTTGAGTATCATTTTGAGTATCGGGATTACCCCTCCGAAGGAGGGGTAAGGCTCAGCCCTTCGGGCTGAGGCCCAGAGCCCCTTACGCCCCTTCCGGGTGATCCCCCTCTCAAGATTCACATACCCTTTCAGGGGGCGCATCCCCCCTTGGTTTTCTCTGAGGTAGTGTGTTGCTTTAGATACTCTTGGTTAATGAAACCTGTTTATTCGTAAGTTAGGTACGTTATGTTAAATATTACTATGACAGGGTGAAATTAACACTGATTTGGTAGAGAAATGATGAGTTTTGTAAGATATTACTGTGTTACCTGACGATGATGTGTTAGAAACATGAGCCTAGGTTAAGTTTTTGTTGAGTAATGTCAGGTTTGCCCGAGAATTTTGCTAATGTCTACGTTTATTCATAATTCAAATGATGTTATACTAGAGACGTGTGACACTTTGATGAAGATAGTGTCAATTCATAGGTCGAGATGCTGGTATCTTTGATAGATTGATCACTTTGTTAAGGGATTTTGTTAGATAATACGTCTTTTCCTGTTACATAAGGGCTCAGCCCAAAGGGCTGTGCCCTTACCGCTTACACCCTCTTCAGGGTACCCAGAGGGTCTTCGTGCATCTCTCTGGGGTGATCTCCAAGTAGTGCTTACAGTGCTTACAGTGCTATCAAATCGCCTCTGTATGATGCGCTGTTGCCTAATCTAACAGTTTTGAAATGATATTTTCTGAAAGGGGCGGGGTCTAAAATAGGGTAAGGATAAAAATATTTCATGTTACCTCATGCAAGCGTTAGGTGTTACAAGGAGCACATCCCATGGGTTTTCTCTCAGAGGTTATGTATTGCTTTAGATACTCTTGGTTAAAGAAAACTGTTTATTCGTAAGTTAGGTAAGTTATGTTAAATATTACTATGACAATGTGAATTTAAAACTGGTTTGTTAGGAAATGATGAGTTTTTGTAGATATTACTGTGTTAACTTGTTGATGATGTGTTAGAAACGTGAGCCTAGGTTAAGTTTTTGTTGGAGTAATGTTAGGTTTGCTAGAGAATTTTGCTAATGTCTATGTTCATTCATGGGTCAATTGGTGTTATACTCAAAACGAGTGACACTTTGATGAAGATGGTGTTAATTCGTAGTTCCAGATGTTGGTATCTTTGATAGATTGGTCACTTTGTTAAGGGATTTTGTTAGATGATGCGGCTTTACCTGTTGCTGATATGCGAGAAAAGTGGGAACATATCGAGTATTGTATGACCTATTAGCTACTTTACCTTTGATAAGTAGGGAATTTTCAGGATGTTAGCTGATTATTCCAGGCCCGGATGTTAAGTTTGCCTTTGTACATTATATTCTTAGTTGCGGTTAAGATATGTTAGCTTTATTGATGCTAAAGCTTTGTTGGTTAAGCATATATTCGATGGTTAGTATATATAAAGAACTTATTTTTGTGTTATGTTTGGAAAAAACTTTGTTATGTTTACAATTATTCGTTGGTCTGTATGATAATTGGACAAGATTATGATAAATCCTTGTTAAATATTACTATGTCAATGTAAAATTAACGTTAATATGTTAGAGATATGCTTGGAAAAGTGTGAATAGGTTACGTTTTGTATGCAATGTTAGTTACTTTACAGGTGTTAAGTGTGGAACTTTGTTAAAATGTTAACACTTTATTCGTGCTTAAGTTGTGTTAGTTTGTCGTTGTACATTATTTTCTTAGTTCATATGATGCTATGTTAGCTATATTAATATGAAAACCTTGTTATGTTAGCATATATTCGGTGGTTAGTATAAAGAACTCATTTTGCGCAATGTTTATCGAAATGATACTCTAAATGCTGCACGTAAATCAGTTGTTAATGTAAAATTAACATTGATATGTTAGAGATATGCTTGAAAAAATGTGAATAGGTTACGTTTTGTACGCTGTGTTAGGTACTTTACTGCTGTTAAGTATGGAACTTTGTTAATGTTAGTTGTTTATTCGTGATAGATTCGTCGATGTACATTATTTTCTTAGTCCACATGATGCTATGTTAGCTTTATTAATGTGAAAACCTTGTTATGTTAGCATATATTCGTTGGTTTGTATATAAATAACTTATCTTTGTACTATGTTATTGTTGTTGTTGTTTTTTATATATAATATATACCCTTTTGAACTGATATGGGTCATTCGTACGTCGTATTCTTGTTTTCTTCCGATTGGTTGAAAGAAAGAATCTCAGACATTTAAGGGATGTTTATACACTATTTTCTTCAGTAGGATAGTTTTTCCGCAGTGCTGATACGATGATATCTCCCCGCATCTCTACGCTTGTTGTTGATATCTTCATGAGGAGTTTCGTTATTCCCAACGATGTGTCATTTATATTTAATCGTAAACCGAATGGCGACTGCTACATTGCTTGTGTTCCTGCCAGAGGGTCAAATATAATAAGTATTGCATCACTTTATGCAAATGGTTATAGCATAAAATCATTTTCATGTTTAGACTTGATATTTTCTGAAAGGGGGACGGAGTCTAAAAAGAGATAATGTTATTTGGGTAAGGTTATGATAAATTTTTGTTAAATATTACTATGATAATGTAAAAAACTTTGGTAGGTTTGCATATATTCGTTGGTCTGTATGATAATCGGTCAAGGTTTATG
This sequence comes from Trachelipus rathkii, assembly GCA_015478945.1. Classification (NCBI taxonomy): domain Eukaryota; kingdom Metazoa; phylum Arthropoda; class Malacostraca; order Isopoda; family Trachelipodidae; genus Trachelipus; species Trachelipus rathkii. Next base: position 5,700 of record JABUQX010072822.1, read on the forward strand.
ATACATTTTTGATAAATGTTACTGTGTCAATGTAAGATTAACGTTAATATGTTAGAGATATGCTTGAAAAAGTATGAACAGGTTACGTTTTGTATATAAAGTTAGTTACTTTTCACTGGTATTAAGTGTGGAACTTTGTTAATGTTAACAGTTTATTAGGACGTAAGATGTGTTAGGTTTACCTTTGTACATTATTTTCCTGGTTCATGTGATGCTATGTTAGCTATATTAATATGAAAACCTTGTTATGTTAGCATATATTCGATGGTTAGTATATAAAGAACTCATTTTGTGCTATGTTTATCCGAAATGATACTCTAAATGCTACGTAAATCATTTGTTAATGTAAAATTAACATCGATATGTTAGAGATATGCTTGAAAAAAGTGTGAATAGGTTACGTTTTGTATGCTATGCTAGGTACTTTACTGCTGTTAGGTAAGTATGGAACTTTGTTAATGTTAGCTGTTTATTCTAGCGTAAAAGATGTGTTAGATTTTGTTATTGTACACATTATATTCTTAGTTCTAGTAATGCTATTTTGCTTTATTAATGTGAAAACAATAATACGTTAGCATATAGCATATATTCGTTGGTTGGTATATAAAGAACTTATTTTTGGACTGTTATTGTTGTTGTTGTTGTTGTTGTTGTTGTTGTTGTCTAACGAGAATATATACCCCTTTTGAACTGATATGGTTCGTTCGTGCATTGTATTCTTGTTTACTTTCTTCTGATTGGTTGAAAGAAGGAATCTCGTTACCTTTTAGAACTGTTTATACATCCAAATTTCGTCAGTAAGACATTTTTCGCTGTGTTGGTATGATGACCTCTCATTCTGCTCCTACGAATGTCCTCTTTACGAGGACCTTTACATAGTATTTCCAGTCAGGTGACTGATCATCGTCAAAAGTGAAATTGATTCCAACCTTCATACGTATCCTATCATAGTCTATTACAAGACTTAGACTATGATAGGATTCGTATGAGGGTTGGAATATAGCATCAATGACTTCATTAGCAAGCATTTCGAATGATGTTTCAAGATCTCTTGGTTCATGGAAGAAGTTTTCATCAATAACCTATATGAAGTAAAGGTTATTGATGAAAACTTCTTCCATGGACTTTTTAAGTTTCTCTACAGAGATATGCATTAAATGGATTAGTGCTGTAGGTTGTATGTGAATCTTTGTTAATGTTAGCAGTTTATTCTTGCTTAAGATGTGCCTGGTTTGCCTTTGTACATTATATTCTTAGTTCTGGTAATGTTATGTTGACTTTATTAATATGAAAACTTTGTTACGTTAGAGTATACTCATTGATCTGTATGATAATTAACCAATGTTGTGATAAATTTTTGTTAAATATTACAGTCTTAATGTAAAATAACAGCGATATGTTAGAAAAGTGTAAGTAGGTTACGTCTTTGTATGCTATATTAGTTACTTTACTGGTGTTAAGTGTGGAACTTTGTTAACGTTAACAGTTTATTCCTGTTTAAGATGTGCTAAGTTTGTCTTTGGAGGGTTATATTCATAGTTCAGATGATACTAAGTAAGCTTTATTAATGTGAAAACTTTGTTACGTCAGCATATATTGTTTGATGTTTGTATAAAGAACTTGATTTTATGTTATGTTTATCCAAAAATGATACTCAAAATGTGACCTTAATCAATAGATCAATAGATCACAGATGGTCAGGAGGGAGGTTGGATGCTGGTTGGATGGTGGTTTGATTTAGTGATTTACTGCTTTAGGGTATGTAAAAACGTAAATTTGTAAGTTATAAACATAAAAAGAATAAGAAATTTTATTTATTTATTTATTTATTTATTTTTATTTCTTGATGGTTCTGAAACCATTATTTTCGAAATCTACAGACCCAATAACATATATAAGGACACCAATATTGCATCATTACACAAATATTTAATAACTCGGCACCGCACCGGAGCCAGCACCGGTGCGGCTGTCAACTCCTACTCCTCTGAGTCAGACTCCTTTTTCATTCTTTCCTTCTTTATTCATCTTTCATCCTTCTATCTCCTCCTTTGTTTTGTACTCTGTGCTCTTTTTTCAGTCAGGACCCCCTCAATGGGGGTCCTAGACACCCCATACGGGCTTATAACCATCATATTCGAACTCTACGACCTTGAAAACATATATAGGGACACCAATATTGTTGTTATACGACTGTTTATTAACACGGCACCGCAGTGGCTCCAGCACCGGTGCCGGTGCGGTGCCCATTACGGAGATGGACCCGAGAGGGGCTGAGCTGAAGTCCGGCTCAAGAGTGAATCTCCGTGATCTCCAATCTCTTCGACGTAATAATAATAATAATAATAATAATAATAATATGTATGTGTATGTGTATGTGCGCGCGCTCTCGCGCTGACGTAATCTCGTCTCCGACGGGATTACGTCATCATATAGCTCACATTTAAGCCTAATTTCGGTCGCTCAGATCCCGCAAAAAGAGCGTAAACCAAATATCGGCGTCCACCCTCGGTGGTGACCCCTCTATATACATCCCACCAACTTGAAATTTACCCTGTTTCGAGCTTATCAAAATATAGATTATATTCCAAGTTTTAGACCTATATCTCTAGTCCTTCATATCGAAAGGGTGGCATCGCGCAGGTGGGGTATAATACTACTATATATATATATATATATATATATATATATATATATATATATATATATATATATATATATATATATATATATATATATATATATATATATATATATATAATATAAATATATATAATATATATATATATATATAGGCACTACTCCTTTAAAAGGAAGTTACATAAAAAGACATGATATCGAAAATCGCCGAACGCTGCTCGTGCAGCCCTGCAGTGTCACGTGTTAGCTAAAACTCCAATAGAAAGAGCGCGAGAGTTACCACAAGTTGCTTTTTTTATCATGTTAATTTTTTTTTTTTTTTTTTTTTTAAGGGGCTCGAGCCGACGGAGGGACAGAGGGCGTCGTCCCCCGCTGAGGCCGAGAGACCCTGACTCTTTCCATCTTTGCGATTTAATCTTGGGTATTCCTTTAGTTAAAAAAAAAAAAAATGTTTTTGGCAACTCTGACGCTCTATTCAAGTCTATTGCCTTGAAATAATCGAAAAAAAATTGATTACATCGTTTGTTTATATATCGGTTAACTTCTTTTTAAAGGACAAGTTCCTTATATATATATATATATATATATATATATATTTTATATATATATATTTATATATATATATATATATATATATATATATATATATATATATATATATATATATATATATATATATATATATATATATATATATATATATATGTTACGATTCGGTTTAGGACAATAAGTTCAGGTTATGATATAATTTTTTTAAGTATACACAGTAAAATCTGTGTTTCCTTAACAAATCTTATCTTAACCTTAACGAGTTTTTGACCTAAAACAAAACCGTTAGATATGGCAACGCTTTTTTCGTTCATTATGAAAGGTATGAAATATCCGATCATCGGAAACAAATCGATTTTTCGTCATGCTACACTTAGCTGAACAAATACCCAATCTTATTATTTTCAAAGTCATTACTCACAGACCTTCCTTATTCATTGTAAAAAAAAAAAATTAAAAAAAAAAACTAATAAAAAAATAATAATTTTTTTTTTATTTTCCGTAAGCACGTCCTATATTCAGTAAGCTTTGGAATTAGCAACATTACAGAATTAAGGAAATTCCTTACGTTTGGTAAACATTTCTTACGATTTTGAGATAAATTTAACAAAAACTATTAAATATATATATATATATATATATATATATATATATATATATATATATATATATATATATATATATATATATTTATATATATATATATATATATATATATATATATATATATATATATATATAATATATATATATATATATATATATATGCTGCTGATATATATACTATATATGTGTTTTTATTATTTATTTATTTATTTTAATAATAATTATTAGCAATTTACTCCGTTTAACAAAATGTTATGTATCAGTATTAACTACTAACCAGGGTTGGTTTTTTTTTTTTTTTAAATTTATATATAAATCAAACTTTTTTTTATTTTTATTTTGATTTTTGTTATTTTTTATCTTATTTTTTATTTTAACTTTTTAATTTATTTTTTTAAAAAAATTAGTAATTAATTCTATTATTACTTAATTAATAATAAGTTTAGCAAATATAATTATTATTTAGTTTAATTAAGTTATTTAAATTATATAATTTTACTTATATTATTTATTTCTTTATTAAAAGTGATTTGAAGCCACAGTTATGAATTTACTTATTAGGTAGATGAAATATACTTATCATTAATTAGGTGATAATTAGGATTAATTAGCTTTAATTTATGAAAAGAAAAAATTGACTAAAAAAATCCAAAAAATTTATACTAATATAAAAAAAATATAGATTATATATATATATATATATATATATATATATATATATATATATATATATATATATATATATATATATATATATATATATATATATATATATATATATATATATATAAATAACAATATATTTATATATATATATATATATATATATATATATATATCTATATAAATATACTATATATATATATATATAAACACGTTAAAAAAATAAGTTGATTTAAATCATTTCATTATTTTTGTGGCAACCCTGCTTTTAATTACAAAAAAAAAATATTAAAAAATTAAATTAAGCAAAAAATAATTGTGTCATAAAAACTTGGAAGGACCTTTTTTATCTCATCTGTTTTATTATATTTACTTAATAAACAAATTAATCAGAAAAATTTAATTTGATTCAGATTGGAAAGGTTTTCAATAATAATAATTTTCTCCTTTTATTAATTAAATGTAATAAAAAAGTAAAAATTTAGTTTATAATAGTTATTCCTTAAAATATTTTTTTTTATCTTCAATTAATTTTAAATGGAAACTATTTTTGTTTTAAATTATATTATTTAAAATTAATGTATGTAATAGTTAATTAAGCTATTTCTTTTTTATTTATTGACTTAAAAAATATTTTGTAATAAATAATATACAAAAATATATTTTTGGTAATTATTTAGTATTGGTGACTTGAGTTCACGTACATATTATATTAAAATTATGAACATTTCATTTACAAAAATGGTTTTAAAAAATTATTTTGAAGTTTTTTTTTTTTTTCGTGTATTTTAAGCATATATTTTAAAGAAAAATATAAAAATAAAATTCCAAAAATTTTAAACGGCTAATTTTCTCGTTTTTAGGGATATCGCTATCGATGCTTTGTTCCGATTTTTTACGATTGCATTAATATTTTTCCGATAATCGATAATTTTGAACGATTATCAACAATTCGATTGTTCGGCCAAATTTACGTTTAAAAAAAATTTCGCAAACGAATTTTGTAATAATAAAATAATAATAAATAAATTTTTGATTTTTTGATTTTTCAGTTTCGATCGTGACGTCACGCGAATATATATATATATATATATATATATATATATATATATATATATATATATATGTATATGTATATATATATATATATGTATATATAATATATATATAATAATAATATATATATATATATATATATATATATATATATATATATATATATAATATATATATATTATATATATATATATATATATATATATAATATATATATATATATATATATATATATATAATATATATATCTTGTCTCTAATAACTAATAATATATATATATATATATATATATAATAATAATATATATATATATATATATATATAACTTAATAATATGCCATATGAATTAAAGGACAATGAGGACGGAGATCAATCTAGGTGTCGTCAGCCCCATAGAGTGGGGTGGAATGATTTTTAGTAATGATTATTGAGATAGTAATTATAATTAAGAGCCACATGGGCTAACTACATGTCCCCAGTCAACCAACAATAATTAATAATTAAGATTAATAATTAAGAAGCCCATTGGCCCCTTTAGAATGTCCCAGTCAATCAATAATTAATAAATAAGAATAATAATTCAGAAGCCGCATGGGCCTATCTAAACTGTCCCAGTCAAACCATAATAATTGATAATTAAGAATAATAATTAAGAAGCCGCATTAACCTTTCTGGAATTTCCCAATCAACTCATAATAAATAAGTATAATACTTAAGAAGCCGCGTGGTCCTATTTAGACTGTCCCAGTCAATCAATAAAAATTAAGAATTAGAAGTCGCATTGGCCCCTCTAGAACGTCCCAGTCAACCCATAATAAATAATAAATAAGAATAATACTTAAGAAGCCGCAAGGGCCTATCAAGACTGTCCCAGTCAATCAACAATAATTAATAATTAAATAATAATTAAGAAGCCGCTTTGACCCTTCTAGAATGTCCCAGGCAACTCATAATAAATAAGAATAATACTTAAGAAGCCGCATTTAGAACATTAGAAATAAAAAGACAGCAAGAAGCCACATGGGCCTATCAAGACTGTCCCAGTCAAGCCAACAGAACCAATCACCAAACAACATGCTCATGCAAATCCACAAAGCACCCTAGGGCTTGTCAATCACTTTATACAGAAACACAAAGTCTAAAACATGCTCATGCAAATCCACAAAGCACCCTAGGGCTTGTCAATAACATTTATACACAAAGTCAACAACTAAAATAAAAAAACTAAAAACTATATCTATATGCTAGCCAAACTACAACTTTAATAACTTTATAGTAGCATGCAGT
>JABUQX010072822.1:20000-27500 GCA_015478945.1 Trachelipus rathkii
TTATGAGCCCGTAGTCTTTCCACTAATCCTTGCATTTCGAGTCCACACATTATACATCTGACCCTTTTGCCAGTTTTCTGAGATGAACTAATCTCCTTAAATTCTAACCAGATCGGATCTTTGCATCTCCCAGGCTTCATGGTTGTCAAAAAACTGAGAAAAAATATGATAAATGAGAAAAATAAAAAAAAATAAAATAAAATATATATATATATATATATATATATATATATATATATATATATATATATATATATATATTATATATATATATATATATATATATATATATATATATATATATATATATATATATATATATATATATATATATATATATATATATATATTATTCAATTTGAAAATGAATGGGGTTATGAAAGAATTAGAGGTGGGGGTGGCATTGGATGGTGTTAGAATGATGGAGAATGGAAGAGAGAAGAGGGTGCCCTACCTATTATACGTGAATGATTTGGTTTTGTGTGGCGAATCTGAAGAGAATTTGAGAGGATTGGTAGAGAGATTTAGCAGGGTGTGTAAAAGGAGGGGTTTGAAATTAAATGTAGATAAGAGTAAAGTTATGGTTGTGAGTGAGGACAGTCCTCGGTGTACAGTTATGTTAGATGGTGAGCAGCTGGAACAAGTGTCTGAGTTTAAATATTTAGGATATATGTTGGATAAAAAGGGAACGGATGATGCAGAGTGTATTAGAAAAGTTAATAATGGCAGGAAGGTGGCTGGAGCAATTAAATCGTTGGTGGATGTAAAAGGACTAAGTCTTGAGTGTGCTTGGGTCTTGCATGAGGGAATGTTGTTAACTGTGTTAATGTATAATTGTGAGACTATGGTCTGGAATAAGAGGTATAAATCTAAAGTTCAATGTGCTCAGATGGACAATCGTATCGGCGCGTTAGGTGTGAGAAGAATTGATAAAATGAGGAATGAACGTATTAGAGAGTTGTGTGGTGTGAAGAAAGGGGTAAATGAGAGAATAAATGAAAGTACGTTTAGATGGTTTGGTCATGTGGAAAGGATGGATAATAGTTGGTTGGTTAAGCGAATGTATAGTGATGGGTGTGCTGGGAATCAACCGGCTGGGAGACCGAAGAAAAAGTGGATTGAGTCAGTAAAGGAATGCCTGGAGGAGAGAAATGTGAGTTTGGCAGAGGCGAGAATAAAGGTGCATAATAGGAATGAATGGCGGGGTTTGTGAGGGGGTATGGTTGAGACCCACCTGGGCCAAGGGATGAAGATGAGATTGACGACATGCCATAGTGAAGGTCTGTCGCCGTCCCGTGAAGCTTTAGGGCGGATTTTCTGACTGTGACGAGTTCTCACTAAAAGGTATAAAGGGGGCGGTAAGGCTGGACTTTCTTTTTGACTTGCGTCATATTCTTCTACAACTTTCCTGTTTCTGGTGCATGTAACACACCTTACCCCCAGTCTTGCGGAGGATGAGGATGAGGATGATGTTGATGATTATATATATATATATATATATATATATATATATATATATATATATATATATATATATATATATATATATATATATATATATATATATATATATATAAACTGCTAGAGAAATTAATATTAAACAAAATTTCTCAACCCATTAACCTCCCAGATTTCCAACACGGATTCAAAAGCAACCACTCTACAAACACAGCCCTCACCTCCCTCACACAACACATCATTAATGGCTTCAACCAATCCCCTTCTCACAGATCAATACTCACTGCAATAGACATAAACAAAGCATTCGACACCGTCCCCACACACATCCTTATTCAAAAAATCCTCCACTCCCCCCTAGAAAATAATGACAAAAAATGGCTTTCCAATTTCTTCACCAACCGTTTTGCTAAAGTCTTATACAAAAACATCCTCTCCCATTCTTTCAAATTACAAAATGGCGTCCCACAGGGCGCCATTCTCTCTCCATTTTTATTCAACTTTTTTACAGCAGATCTGCCCACCCCAACCCACCAATCCACCAAACTTATTACTTATGCAGACGACATAAGTCTTATTTCCCAACACCCAGACGTAAACATAGTCACACAACATACCTAAGAATATTTACATCTATTAGAAAATTGGTTAATCTCCAACAGAATGACCGCATCCCCCCTTAAATCCTCCATCACCCTTTTAACCACTGACCGTCACCAATCCTCCCTCCATCCTATAATTACCCTGAACAACAACCTCCTTCCATTAAACAAAACCCAAAAAATATTAGGACTTACTTATGACATTCACATGACGTTCTCCCCCCACATCGACCAAATCACTTCCTCAACCCAACGAAAACTAAATACCCTCCGAACTCTTTCCCAACACAACTTCAGCGATAGGAAACGCACACTCACCTCTACCTATAAACAACTCCTTAGAACAAACCTAAACTATGCCTCACCAGCATGGTTCCCAGCACTCTCAAAATCGAACACAAATAAATTACAAATCTCTCAAAATACAGCCCTCAGAATTATCACAGGTTGCACAAAAACCACCCCAATCAAACATCTACACGACGAAACCTCCATCCTCCCCATCTCCACACACCTGGAGATGGTGGGGACTCAATTCAATCAGAAAACCCGAAATCCAACCCACCCTTGTCACCAAATTCTCTCCAGCCCCCCCCCAACAAAGACTAAAATCCCCCCTTCTTCACCAGCTCAATTCTATCACAACACTTACAACATAATTCCTCCTCCCCCTCCCAATAGGTTATGGATTACACATATCCATACTCATCTAACTAACACATACCTACAAAACCGCAAAAATAACAATTTATTAAACACCCCCTCCCCAAAACTTTCCCCTAGAGAAGAAACGCTGTCCAGAAGAGGCCAAATCGACCTCGCCCGGAGCAGATCAGGTCACCACCCAAAACTCATGCAATATAAATATAGATTCAAACTAGACAATGTCACCTCCCACACATGTACCAGATGTCACAATTCCCAAGACACAATAGAGCACCTCCTTCTGGGGTGCTCTGCTCTCGACGCCCCCCGCACCGACTTCTCTATATCTTCTCTTCTCAACCTGTGGAATCGCCCAATGGCTGCAGCCGACTTCCTGGAAGCAGTGTGGCCCTCCAATTAAGGTGGGCCAGGGGCAGAAGTATATATATATATATATATATATATATATATATATATATATATATATATATATATATATATATATATATATATATATATATATATATATATATATATATATATATATATATATATATATATATATATATCAAATGGGGGAAAACTGGTTTTGGTGGGTAAAACGGGTAAGTTTAGAAAATGTGCTATATTTTCATAATGGCACCCGTTATGAAATTGGGGAAAGGTTTTTTTGTTAGATAAAAGACTATATTTTAATATTAATTCAAAATTAAATCCAATAAATTAGAGGTTCAGTTCAAAAAAAATTCCCCCATTTGAAAAAATTTTTTTTTGAAAAATTGCAAAAAAATGCTAAGGTCTGCACAATCTCTAAGACTGAAGAGATCATCATTTCGCATTAACAGCATATAGAAAGTTGTAAAATTAAGAGTTTCCATGTATTTAATTGCATTTTAGTGATATTATTTTTAAGTTATTAAGTGGTTTCACTTTTGGGTTAAAACGGGTAGGGGTAAAACTGGTGACGGGGTAAAACTGGTAACTATATATTCATGTATAAATAAATTTTTTTTTTTTAGTTTTTAATAATATTTTCCCTTTATTATATAAATATAAGTATAAAAACCTAGGTATGTATTATATTACCGTGTATTATATATTATATTTTGATAATTATGTACATACAAAAAAATAGGCCAAACTTTACATTATAGTACGCCAATATCTCGAGACCTACGATACCTAGAACCAATTACATATTTGGAATCAGCATATAAAGCTTAATACAGTTATGTTGTTAAAAAAAAAAAAAAAAATACAATTTTTCTTACAACATTCACGAATAAGCTTTATGCCTGATTCTAAATATGTATTAATTTGCTATTAGCTATCGTAGTTTCGAATATCGGCAGCTCACAGTAACATGCAAGTTTTACTAAAAAATATGATGCTCATTAATGCTAGTGGAGTTTAAGTTTTACATTTTTTTTACCCAAATTTATTTTTTAACACGTTTAATACTTATATTATATATTTTTATTAACTAAATTAGTAAATCACAAACGTACGAGAAATAAAAATTAAATTACATTTTAAACCGACGCACCTACCAGTTCAAAAAAAAATTTTCACACTAGCATTTTTCAAAAAATTACTAAAAATATTTATTTTCACATTTTTAATATTTTCTTCATTTTATAACATTTAAGAAGGTTCAAATTTAAGAAAAAACATTTAAGTATGGGTGTAACTTGAAATTTCGATTTTTCATGACTTGACAAAAAAAAAAGCCTAATTTTTACCAGTTTTCCCCCATTTGACGGTATATATATATATATATATATATATATATATATATATATATATATATATATATATATATATATATATATATATATATATATATATATATATATATATATATATATATATATATATATATATATATATATATATATATATATATATATATATATATATATAAATATAATAAATCAGATATACTCACTGTTTAAGATTTTCAAAAATTCTTTTTATATATCACTTATAATGAAGAAAAATGCTGGTTACTATACGGTACTGTATTACTATATATACTTCATAAGTGATTGCTGGAAAAGTAAATAAGATTTCTCTAAAATATAGATGCAACTAAACATTGAAAAATCAAAACTGATATTTTTTAATTTTTTTATTTTCTATTATTATTTATGATTCAAAATTGAACCCCTCCCAGTGGCTATTTTTGTATACTAAAAAAAAAAAAAAAAAAAAAAATAAAAAAAACAAAACTATTGCATATACAAAAAAAAAAAAAAAAAAAAAAAAAAAAAAAAAATACTTTAAATAAAATATGTGCATCTCCCCCAACTATGAAAATTTTATGCTGATCAGATGACCAGAAAAAATATTACTTTAAATATTATAATTTTTCATGTAGTTTAACCTTAATAAATACTGTAACTAAAAACCCACCAATTTGGCTTAGTCAAAATGTCCTATATGATACCCAAGCCATCCATATACCTATCCAATCCTTTCTTAAATGTTGCAATTGAGTTGCACTCAACAACCTCTTGTGGCAAACCATTCCAAAAATTAACAACCCTATTACTAATAACAAGATGGCATGCCTTCTTAAATTTCTTACTGTGCCCCTGGTCTCCCATGAAGAATTTATTGGTATTATCAATAGATGAAAATATTTTGTAGACTTGTATCATATCTCCTCTGAGATCAGTTTTTGGAAGGAATGAATAAAGTCAATAAGATGCTAGGTATAATAATTTGCAATGTCATTTACAAGAGCAGGAAATAAACTGTATAATAGCTATGCTAGGCCAGTATTAAAGTATTGTTCATAAGTTTTGGCCCCTTATTTAAGGAAAGACATAATGGAGAAAGTACAACATAGAGCAACAAGAATGATTCTGGGTTTGAGGGTAGGAGAGCTATGAGCAAAGACTGAAGTTTAACCTTAATAACTAAATATCCTTGGCTTAATCAAAGTACACTATATGATGCATAACCCATCCTTATACCTATCCAATCATTTCCTAAATATTGAAAGTGGGTCATGTTCAACAACCTCCTGCAACAAAACTTTCCAAAAATGTTAATTGTAAGGGAGAATCTTTTCCTCATCAAATTCTGTGAAACTTTCACAAAACACTAAAAATGTGTTATGAATTCTAAAATCAACATAATGTATCGCAAATGATGTAAAGTTTATTCACTCTTGGAATAAACACATTCTGCCCTATTACATTGAACGTCTTGTGTTGAAATAGATCACAAAACTGCAAGATACTAGCAAGCTGAGCGAGTAGTCAAAACTTACAAAATCAATTTAGACCTAGACCTAACCTAGGTGGATTTACATCGTCATAAACCTTTTACAGTCTTCCCTTGGACCTATTTTGCAAATTATGATAAAAAGAAATTCCAGTCAGATTTTTTATAAAAAAAAGCCGAGGGGATTTTTTTAAAGTTTGAGAGGCTGAAACTTTTTTTCCTAAAAACATTAGTCATTTTCATTTTTTTTATTCTTCATTACTATTTTTTTTAAAGTCTATCCTGTGATTTTTATACAAATCGGTGATGCTGCGGTTCTGTTGTACTCCTACTTTTTTTTGTCTTACATAAAAAAAATGGTCATGCAAAATTTATTAATTTTTTTAAAAAAATTTAATTACATTATGTCTATAAAATTTAATTGTTGATAATCGTGAAATAAAAAAGGTAATTATGGAGTATTACTGACTTTGGTTCATGTAAATTCTGTATTGAAACTATAAACATTTAATTTACAAAAAATGGTTTTAAAAAATTATTTAAAGTTTTTTTTTTTTTTTTTACAGATTTTCGTATTTTAAGTTTATATTTTCAATAAAAATATTAAAAAATCATAACCTTTATTCTTCACTTCATTTGTGTAGGTATGAAGAAACAGTTGAAATGTGTTTCAAATTATCGATAAATCGATATCACTAAAAAAATTTTTTTAAGAAAGACATTTGAAAAAGTAGAAAGTTCTGGTTAGTTCCGGCCAGAACCAAGTTAGTTCCAGCCAGTACCGGAACTTCTAAAAAATCGAGGTTCCGGCCAGAACCTGGTTCCGTACATTTTTCTAAATAAAAATATATATATATATATATATTATATATATATATATATATATATATATATATATATATATATATATATATATATATATATATATATATATATGGTAAAGGTATAGCACAGGACTCCACTATTTTCTGAAAAAAAATCAAGTTCAAAAACTTTCTAAGTTTAGAAAAGTTTAAGTTAAGTTAGGTTTTTTAAGAAAATTTTTAGTGGCAAGCTTCTGGCATAATTCCAGAAGCTTGCCACTAAAGAATTTTCTTTAAAAATTTAACTTAACTTAACTTTTCTGAACTTAGAAATTTTTTCAGAAAATATGTGGAGTCCTGTGCTATATATATATATATATATATATTATATATATATATATTATATATTATATATATATATATATATATTATATATAATATATATATATATATATATATATATATATATATATATATATATATAACTTTTTTTTTTTTAGCTATATGTAAAAAAAAAATTTGTTTGCAAAATTTTTATTTTTATATACATAAATTTGATTGAAACAATAGAATTATTGATAATTGTACATAATTATTGATTATCAAAAAAATACTAAGGCAATTGATATAGCTATATAGTTGGAAAAAAGTATCGATAGTGATATCCCTAAAAAAAAAAAAAAAAAAGAGAGAAAATTAGCTATTTAAAATTTTCAGAATATTTTTTTTTTATATTTTTCTTTAAAATATATACATAA
>JABUQX010072822.1:32500-34825 GCA_015478945.1 Trachelipus rathkii
CTCCACCCCACTCTTCCTCGCCAACAACCCTATCCCTCTTCCTCCCCCATCCTCCCTCCTCCAGCATCTCCTTTATTCCATCCATCCACCCCCTTCTTGGTCTCCCCCTTCCTTTCCTTCCTATCCCCTCCGCCTCCCAAACTCTTCTAACCACTCTCTGTTCCTCCAATTCTCACTAAAATGCCCATACCTCTTAACATTCCCTTCTCCGCTCTTCCACCAGACCATTCCTCCAATCACATCTCTCCCTCCCCACCCTATTCCTAATCCTTCCTCTACTGACCCACAAACCGCTCTCAACCCTTTCATCTCAAACTTCCAACTTTTTCCTGGACCTGGCATTCAACCCCACGTTTCACACCCATACAATACCGCTGGTACACAGATTTTCTTCAAACATACTTATCTTAACTTTCTGTGATAGATCCCCCCTTTCCATATTTCTCTCAGACCACTCAAAGCCCTCATTCCTTCACCTATTCTATGTTCTATCTCCTCCTTCATCCCTCCCCCCTTTCCCAACTCCATCCCTAAATATCTAAAAATCTTTACTTCTTCCAATACTACACCCCCTACTCTAACCTCTAACCCCTCCCCTCCTCACTTTCCTCCTCCTCAAACACTAACACTTTACTCTTACCTGGATTTATTTTAAGCCCTTTTGTCCACACATTCTCTCAAACTCCCTTCACCAAATACCTCAGCCCTTCCGCGCTCTTCGCCACTAGGGCAGTATCGTCCGCAAACAGTATCATTTTCACTTCCCTTCTATCATACCCATTCATCAATTCCACCCCCCTCCCCTCCCTCACCATTCCTCTGCAAACACTCTCCATAAACAAATTGAATAGCCACGGCGGAATGACCGACCCCTGCCTCATCCACTCACCACCCCAAACATCTCAATCTCCCCTCCTAACACTCTCCCACACATTCTACTAATTCCTATAAAAGGCCCTAATACCTTTCCCTAAATTACCCCCCACCCCATTTCCTCCAACACCCTCCATAATTCACCCCTATTCACTCTATCATCTGGCTTTCTCTAAATTTAAAAAACACCCATACACTTTTCCCTTTCCTCTCTATACTTTTCTCCACAAGCATCTTTAATGTAAACACTTGATCCACACACCCCCCCTCTTCCCTCCCTAAATCCTCCTTGTTCTTCCCCCATTCTCCCCTCCGTTAAACATCTTACTCTCTCAATCAGTATTCTTCCGTACACTTTCCCTACCACACTTAAAAGACATATAACTCTATAATTCCCACATTCCATCCTATCCCCTTTCCTTATACAGAGGAAGCAAACAACCATCTCCAATCTGTGGTACCTTCAACACTCCTCCAAACATATGTTTATTACAATCTATACAGCATTCCTCCACCTCTACTCCCTTCTGCATCATTTCATTCTCTAACACCATCCAGACCTGCGGACTTCCCTTTCTTTTCTTTATTCACAGCCCTAATAATCTCCTCCATTTGTATCTCATCCTCCCCCTCGCCTCCACTACATCCCCATCCTCACCTCTTGCACTTCTTCCTCCCCTACCCCCCCCCCTTCATTCAATAGTCCACTAAAGTACTCCCCCCCCCCCCCCCCCCCCCCATCCCCCCCTCCTATCCCCCCCCCATCTCCTCCCTTAATCCTCTCCCCCAACCCCTCCTTCTTCTTCCTTTTTTTATTAACTTCTTTCCAAAACATCTTACTCCCCGATTCAAACTTTTCCGTCACTCTTCTACACCATTCCCCTTTTGCTCTTCTCTTCGCCCTCTCCACCGCCCTCTTTGCTTCCACTCTAATCCTTCTATATTCCTCCCAACTATCTTCTCTCCTACTTCCCAACCATTTCACATAGGCCTCCTTTTTCCTTTTTACCACCTCACTCACCTCCTCACTCGCACCATTCACTCCCTTTCCTTCTGCTTGCATCACACTTTTTACTCCACATACCCTTCTAGCCTCTTTCACATATTGCCTCTCTAAATCTCTTCACTCCCCCTTCCAATCCATTCCGTCACCTCTCACGTTTCTCCACGCTGTCCTCCATACCTCTCCCTAAACTCCTCCCACACACTATCTCCTCCAATTTTTCCACCTTTATCACTTCCACTCTCCTCTTTTCTCCCCTCTCCCTACCCATCACCTCTCCTCCCACCCTTATCCTAGCAAGCACCAAAAATAATATATATATTAATATATATATCTATATATAATATATATATATATATATAATATATATATATATATATATATATATATATATATAAATATATATATATATAATATATATTAATATATATATATATATATATATATAT
>JABUQX010072823.1:0-2500 GCA_015478945.1 Trachelipus rathkii
ATATATAATATATATATAATATATATATATATATTATATATAATAACTATTATATATATATATATATATAATATATATATAAATATATATTATTATATATAATATATATATATATATATATATTACTTGCATACACACCTACACACATATGATTTCATGGGCCTTGCAACAACTCGAAAAAGAATTTAGTAATATTTAATGAAAATTAAATCGAATTACGTTCCAATTCCAGTATTTTATAAAACTAACGCTCAATTTTATTTACAACACACAAATCAGTAATAAAATTAATATAATAAATAATATGAAAATAGTATTATTAATAACTAAAAACTCCCCACAAAATCACTCACATTATTAATTAATATATAGAAAACGGAGCTACTGAGGCAGAGAGGCATGCTACAAATTGCCGAGAAAGAGTCGTGGTGACTCAACGTGTTTTCTTAGACCCAGATTTTGAGTCATTATTTTTAAATGAAATTACGAATAAAATAATTCGGTATAAGAGATGATCAAGTTAGCATAAAATTATTAATTAGTTAATTATAATTATGTTATTAATAATAATATTATTATTATTTCTTGCTAATGCAATTTAAATGGGGATTATTTAAAAAAAAAAATGACTGCTACCGACTCGTTAGGCACATCCACAGTTGCCCAGCCTCAGAGAATAAGGAACTATTTTTTTGACTTCGAGAAGTAACAATTTCCACCGATCGCTACTATTAAAAAGGAATCGAGTAGAAATTGATGACGGCATCTTGAAGCTAGCCTTGGAACGAAATCATTCTTTATAAATATTTTTATAAATAATATATATATATATATATATATATATATATATATATATATATATATATATATATATATATATATATATATATATATATATATATATATATATATATAATATATATGAATATATTATATAATATTATTATATATATATTATATATATAATATATATATATAATATATATATATCTAATATATATATATATATAAGTTATATAATATATATATCTGCTTTTTAATATTTTTTGGGCTCACTAAGGCAAGTAGGCGTTGCCTACTCTGCCTACCCCCAAAAGCCGCCACTGATATATATATATATATATATATATATATAAGTATCATATATATATATATATATATATATATATATATTAATATATATATATATATATATATATAATAATATTTATATATATATATATATATATAAAATACAATGTGTTTATATATTTTTCTCTTTATTCATAGAAATAAATAATAATATATATTATATATATATATATATTATATCATTGGCGTAGCTTTATAGAAGGCTCTGAGGTTCAGTCAACCCAATTATTTCCCTATCTGGTTTTTTCTTAATAATGAACTGATATATTTATTATCAATAATAGCAACATATTATTCCGTTTTTTTGATATTTAAATAGTGAATTTTGTCAATAAGCCAAAGAGAAAAGCGCTTTTGAGGTTAGAAATCGCTCGCCTCGCTAATTCTTACTGCGTGAGCAAAAGTCAAGATCGGACTCAATTGGGAAATTAAAAGAAAAATTACGATAAATGAGGCAAGCCTTGGCGGCGTTCGGATGACTCAGAAATAACCTCTCTCTCTCTCTCTCTCTCTCCTCTCTCTCTCTCTCTCTCTCTCTCTCTCCTCTCTCTCTCTTCTCCTCTCTTTCTTCTCTCTATCTCTCTCTTCTCTCTCTCTCTCTCACTCTTCTCTCTCTCCTCTCTCTCTCTCCTCTCTCTTTCTCTCTCTCTCTCTCTCTCTCTCATATTTGCTCATATTGCTTTTTCATTTAGATTATTTAAAAAGAATATATATATAAATATTATATATATAAATATATATATATATTATATATATATAATGATATATATATATATTATATATATATATATATATATATATATATATATATATATAGTAAATTGTTTAAAATGTTATTTTAAAAATATTTCTTTAAGGCGTTTAAAATTGAAATATGTTAGTTGGCCTTTATAAATGAATTATAGAAAATAGTAGAAAATGGTTCTATCTAAGAGCTTACAAATTACGCCGCTAAGGATTGTATCTATTACTTTTTATATTAAGTTTTTATTGATGTTAAATATAATATTTACTTATGTTATAGAGTATCTTTTTATATTATTAAGTAAAATGACATTATACTTTTTTAGAAATACTCATAAAATAATATATAAGTTAACATAAAAAAATGTTTTCTCTTTTAAATTGCGTGTTTCTATTTTTGCTTTTTTTTTATTATCGGAACAGAATAGCAGTTTTGTTTTTAAGCTATTTATTTGTATTTAACATTGTAATATATACTAAATAATGTACAATCTTGTTTAATATAATGTTTTATAGCATTTTTCACCATATTATGTATAGTAATTATTAAAAATAGCTTGATTATTGATGAAATCTGTAGCACGCGATTTGCGCGCGTTAAGTATCCCCTATTTTTTCACCGATA
>JABUQX010072823.1:10000-15439 GCA_015478945.1 Trachelipus rathkii
TATATTATATATTATATTATATATATAATATAATATATAATATATATAATTATATATATATATATAATATATATATATATACTATATATATATATAATACACAAGGTGGGCACCGTTAATGAAAAAGTTAACGTCGTTAATTCTAAATCGTTAACAAAAAAATTAACGGAGTTAATCATTAAAGCGGTTTATCGGTAAAGAATGTAAGCGGACGTTAATCGTTAAGTCGTTACGTTAACCGTCCTTCAAATGTTTCTTATTATACAGTTCAATCACCCACCATTCAAGGGCAGGCCCTATTACAAGGAGGGGTTGTTGCACGCCAAAATTTTCATCTGCTAGCGCAAATTACGCAGATGAACATAGACGCAGGCTTTAAAAGTGAGGGAGATTAAATTCAGCAGGAAAACAGAAGATGGAAGAGAGTTACACAGAAACAGTGGTGGCAGGAAAGAGGAAGCCCCGCAGCGAACTAGCCTGGAGTTACCAATATTCACACAAAAACTCATGCGCAGATACAGCACCCTTTGTGCTACGAAGGCGTGGTAAAAGTGGTGGTACGCGAGGTGTAAGTTCCCTCGAACCCTATGCTGCGACACCCTATAGAAAAGAGTAAAAGCACCCATACATCGCGCCGCAAAGATGAGGGTCAAGTGACCTGGAAGTACATAACAGTTTATAACCCTTTTGGCTTTTGACTCGACCCTGTCCAATTGCCGGGTGAAACCAGAGCCTTCCCCAGATATGAGAACAGTATCTATACAAGGGCGGATGAGGACCTTGTACAGCTTGCAGTATAATTTCTGAGTAAGGAGGAATAAAAAGTCTACGTCTAAGTCCTAAACATAACTCCCAGTTTCTTTGGAGGGTCCGGCCCAGCAACCGTTGTATTGTGAGGTTTCCAAGACATTTTTTTTGCTTATGTTTATAGGCAAAGTGATGGTTATATTTGTCAACAGGTAGAGCGAGAGACCGTCAAAAAGAGATAGGAAAGTTATGAGGTGTTTTTGAGAAGGTAAGATGTGTAGAATTGGGTTTTTTAAAGAATTGATTTCACAAGGTTGAGTACGACTCCAACCCGCAAATTCTATTTCAGATCCAGCGAGGACCCTAGAATCGGAAACGATTAATACGAGAGGCATTCTAGAAGTTAGATTGGATCAAATTGCAATGAGTTTCGAAGAATTGAAGGGTGAGTCATCGCATATGAGTGGATAGGAGTCTAGTGTGCATGGTGAGAAGGATCATTATATTGCAAAAGTAGGGAATAATGTAGAATAGACGAATCTGAGGAACACACGTATGACAGAAAGAAGTAAGTCGCTCCATCACCAGAGGCCGATGTTTAGCGCTTGACTGAAGCATATTAGAGAAGTGGGGAGAACCCAAGGAGGGGAGCTTGGAGAAGCATGATGCGTGCCATAGCCCGTAAAATGCCCTTGGATATGTCAAGCACGCGATCTACGCAAGTCTCCCGTAAAGTTCTAAGATGCGGAAAACATTAAATTTCGTTAAAATGGAAAGTCGCAGTTGAGGACGCTTGAAGCACCAAATATGCCGTTATCTGGCCGATCCGGAAAGAAGAGAATGGATTTCCAGGTGGTTCTAAGAAGTGAGAGTTGAGAAGGGGTTTTTAAGATTTTTGGAATAGACAATACATTATTGAAAGCTAGAAGCTATAGGGCCGATAGTTAGAAGGTCAGAGCGCTTTCCTTTTTTCGGAATAGGTTAGACATGTGCGTCTTCCACACTTGAAAGGGAGAAGTGCTAGTATTAAGTACAGAGATATATGGTTGAACGAGGGGCGGTGTCGCCGTAGCATTTGCCATTCCCTTCACAGATCTCGGGTTTTCCAACCCTGTGTTAAACATCTAGAACGGTGATAGATAACCGAGTATTGAATTAAAGGATATTTTGAAGCCAGTGAGAGGAGTCTTTAGAAATTCTTTTGGAAAAATAAGTTTTATCTGTCTTACTCGTAGAATCGAACTCTAAACAATTTAATAATCTGGTAAGAAATATTTTTATAAACCGTAAACTTAAGGTTACGTTTAACGGATGTTAGGATGGAAATTTAAAACTCGTTATACGTTAATTCACAATGTAACTCGTTAATAGTCCGTTACTCCTTTTCGAAATTAACGAGAAAGCGTTAAACGTTAACGAAAAAATTAACGCAGTTAATTAATACGGATTTAACGCTATTAACGCGTTAATCTGCCGCCACCTTTGTATATTATATATTATATATATATATATCTACGTATATATATAATATATATATATCATACTATATATATATTATATATATATATCTATATATGTATATATCTATATAGTATATATATATATATATATAATATATATATATATATATATATTCTAGGCGCTAGGGTATAATAATACTATATATTAAACGGCAAAAGAAATAATAGTAGACATTAGTTAATAAATGGAATGAATGAATAATAATAATAATACATTTCTCCAATATGCTATATACGTAAATAATACAATAATAAATAATAATCTAATCGCCTAAGCATAACGAAGACATAGCTATTCAAAAGACCTGAAAGGGAGATGGGGGTAGCTAAGATGAAGTGGAAAGAAGATTAATTGAAAAATTTAACACCTCATTAGTGATAAACAAATTTCACCACATTGCTTAAAAGTTCAAACGTAGGAAGTTAAACAGATCAGTTGAATAGTTTTTGCTATAAGCAAAGATCCCGGACATATGATATTTAACATATAAATACAACAAGAACGAATGGATCATTATAACATGGAACACTCTCTTGGTTCTATTTTCACAAAGGTTCACCAAGAGCACTGTACTATCTCCATATCCCCGTTAAGTACTATAGTAATGTAATTTTAACTGGTAACCTGTGACTCATGGCTATCTCAAAATACATAAATTCAAAGCTTAATTAGCCATTACTATAAACATTTTATAGATTAACTATCAACAGATGAGCCTTCTGGGGAAACTAAATACACATTAATTCCTTTCAAAATACTATCTCTGGGATGATGAACGTCTTTTCAAGAATGTTCCTATATCTGAAACTTATTACATAATATTGGAAAATGTTTATAAAACAAAAAATAGTAATAATAAAAAAAATACTACCCCCTGCAACAGTCCATAAAGAAGATTCACTTTCGAGAAGGTGAATTTAATATAATTATAGTACTCTCGGAACTACTCTTTTCGCTTCAATGGTACAACATAATATTCAAAACATGGCGTATTCCTATGGGATCACTTTTAGCGACCAACTTTTGTCATATTTTTTATTCAACGTGTCATTCATTTAGAAAGCAAAATTTTTAATCGAATCGGCCATTCAATCCTATCTTTTTACTATTCAATTTACGTATGACGACACCTTTTTGTATTATTTAACGATCCAGAAACATGTTTGCAATAGTTCAAATTCAAAATAGAACGAATTTTTAGTGGTTTAAAATTTACTTTTGAAAAGGCCAAAAATAAATAACTATATTAATTTCTTAGATATTAACATTAAATTTAATGAGGATGGAAAAATTGATAGAGGTGTCTACGTTAAATCTAGAAATTAAAGGAAAATACTTGAATTTTGACTCTTTCACTCCTCTAATATCAGTGGTTTTCAAACTGTAGTGCGTCTCGAAATTACCAATGGGTGGCGAAGCTTGAACGAATAAACTCTTCAAATTATTATTTTTTTTAGTAATTTTTTTACACAAGTGTTTCAAAAAATTTCAACGAAAAAACTTATACCGTATTATATTTAGTATAATCTGGATATATTATATATATATCTATATAATATATATATATATTATTATACTATATTTATATATATATATATTATATATATATAGTTATATATATATATATATATAATATAGTATATATATATATCTATATAATATACCTTATATATATATATATAGTATTATATATTATAGTATATATATATATAGTATAACCCTATATATATATATATATATAGTATAATATATATATTATATATAATATATATATATTATAATATATATATATATATATATACTATATATATATATATATATATATATATTTAATATATATATATATTTATATATATATTATATAAATATATATATATATATATATATATTATATTTTATATATATATATATATATATATATATATATATATATATATATATATATATTATATATATATATATATATATATAATTATATAATATATATATATTATATAATATAATTATATATATATATTTAATATTATATATATATATATATATTAATATATAAATATATATATATACTATTATTCTATATATCTATATATCATATATATTATTATATTATATACTAAACTACCCTATATATATATATATCTATATTATATATATATATTATTATATATTATATTATTGAGAGAGAGAGATGAGAGAAGAGAGATGAGAGAGAGAGAGAGAGAGAGAGATGAGAGTAGAGAAGAGAGAGTAGTGAAAAATATGGGTGTATGGATAATCTTTTTTTTATTTTGGGGATACAACCACTAAAAAAGATGGTACCACTGCTGCTAACTCACAATTGCTATCCTATAAAGACCTTTTATAGTTTCATCGCGGACGTCGTTTAAAATATTCATTTGACTGGACCTTTTAGATATTTAAAATTAAAGAAATAATTCGAATTATAATAAACATACTTCCCTCAGTAATATTATATTGAGAAACCTAATAAATGAGACCCTTTAAAAATTATATTTGTCAATACATCAATGAAAAGGAAAACGTAAGGTTATATGTATATTATAAAAACTGAAATATATTAGTCAGAAAAAAAAACGAAGGAAGAAAACAAATTAAAAATTTAATTTTAAAAGAGCATATTAAAACAAATAAGGGAAGAAGCTTATTATTAAGATCTTACTATATAGTCATTGAAAAACTGAGCTTCATTGCTTCTCTATCGTGAAGCGTCTTTCGGTAATGGTTGACGAGTAGTAAAGTTTGTTGTAGCGATTTCATATGTTCTGAAAGTGATTGTATACGTCTGCTTATATCGGATACACAACGAATACCCTCAACATGGAATGTCGCAAGCATAAGTTACGACGATAAAGTTTTCAACAATTTAAGAGAACATCACAAAAATCATCTTTTTTGGGTAACAACATAAAAGGAAGGCTTCTCCATCATAACAAGAAAAATGATTTTTATGAATTGCGCCACGGGGAATCATTGCTCTCAAGGAAACATAAACCAGTGACAATAAGTATAAACATAATAAATGTCTAATTTTTTACACACCATTTTAAATCTAACAAGAGTTTAGGAATTATAGTTACTATTACTTTTAGAAATTATAAATTTTATTTATTTATTTTTATATTAATTTATACGATATTTATATTATCAAAA
>JABUQX010072824.1:0-12500 GCA_015478945.1 Trachelipus rathkii
AAAGAAATTGAGTAAGAGATATGCCAAAGAATATTTTAGCGGCATTATATTTGATCGATTATATAGCTATCATATAACCACAGAAATCCTCTTCAATGTTAAGAGCACCATGGAAAGGAAGTTAAATCTCAATATTGAGAATATGGGGAGGTTAAGGTCTTTGTGTCTACTGATATTGGTTCTATTTTTGAACCTATTCTACGTACTAATTTCATAGTAGACATATAAGGCATCAGCCCATTTTCTCTCAGGGCAACAGCTCCTAATACAATTAATTCAGGTAGGAATTCTGAAGGTAGTAAAACAAAAACGATTGGTTTTGTGACAAAATTAGTTTTAGGGAAAAACAATTTCATTTTTATATAATGATCAACGGGTATTATGTGATTACGATGTAATCCCTTGATTTCTTTAATTCCTAAGTCAATGGACGGTAATCAAAATCTTTAAACAATTTAAAAAAATCTTTACTTATTAGCCTAGGTTTCCAGTTCCACTGTCAAACAAAGCAACTATAGTAGGTTATGACTATTTGGATACAGCGACGGGAATATCAAAGAACCAATTTCTTTAATCGCAATCACTTGCACTACCGCAATCTTGATCAAAGTGTAGGTACGGAGCTAAATTTGTATAGGTTTATCGTCTAAATTATACCCAAGGTTATTACTGAATTTTTCAAAGTATTTTTCTAATTTCCAACTTTTGCATAGGGAATAAAGGAAATTAATAATTCTAAAGTATTATCACAGTTGGAAAGACGAAAGGCTTTGACCTATACTTTGTTCAAATAGCGATTTTTCATGCTAACAGGCAGCGGACTTTCATCATCACCGACCACGCCTTATACTATTATTCGAATGAGAATCGTTAACTTGGTAGAAAGACTGGCTTCATTACTAAGTAGTAATTCATCTTATGCCTTTACACAGTATCAAGGCATTTAAAACCAAATGAACTTTCATGACTATAATTTAGATTCATTTTAATTGGTACAGGAAAATATGGCATCCAAAAGACACAAACTTTCAGTACTACTATTTAAATCGTTTATACTGAGAACATTTGGAACGGATAATTCTTTTACTATAGGTTTTTCCAAGTTTTCCACGTCTGGGGTGTTAGATTGAATAATTATTTCAACGGAGTCATTTTTCTCCACAGGGGTAGACTGTTTTAATTTATGCCTATAAAAATGGAAACAGAGACTAAATCAGTAAGCACGGCGGAAAATATATAAAGTAAATAAAACCTTAAAAATTAAAAACCCACACATACGCACTCGCACAACTTCACAAATTTGCGAACATTAAAGAAAACAAAAATACGAATACGTTACATTACATTAATCTACATTATAATCTACATTTACTTCGTCGTGTTTCTGAACATTTAGTAAACATTTTACCCCAGGATGCGTTTTCTTGCACAACAAGCAAACCATACCAGAACTACGACTACTAGGGGAAAACAAAGGAGTCGGACGTACTCTGCATTCAGCTATTTTATGACCTTCGTGTTTGCAATAACTACAGAATACCGAGTATTTGTAAGCATTTCATTTAGACTAAATGGCCCACCTTGTTGCAAATCACATAATGGGTGTCATAACATCAACGTTCATTACTTCGTGGGACATTGTACAATAAGACCTGTCATAACCAAAGGTTGAATTCAACGACTGCACATTGTTCCATTTACTGAAATTGCTATTGTATAATATTTACCTTCTCCGACTAAAAAGAGACGAACGCTAACGTGATGTCTTAGCGGAAAGTATGATTCACTGTTCCAATTTTGATGGTTAGGATATTCAGCATGACTGATTTGTGTATCTTTTAAGCTTTCAGATAACTGGTTTAGAAGATTGGTTATTTCTTTTATGATATTTAATTGATACGGCACTTTTTGGGCAGATGAATCAGTATACTGAGGATAATGATTGGCATACAAGGGATCATTATTATATTTAGGGATTCTTGAAAAATTAGGAGATTTAGGGGGATTTAATAATTGTTTTACTGGGCTTATGACCTCATGTCGTTGTAACAGCTTTATTCCCCTATATCTCTCAGGCGAATAGCTATTACGGGTATGATCAACGAATGGGGAAGCATACATATGCGCTTCGTGATTTTGCATTTTTTGATTAATTTAATTCTAAATTATTCAAGGAGTTGATATCGTCCTTTTGGATCAAGCAGTGTCCTCGGGTTATCTAGTATCGTATCAGCATATATTTTTATTAAATAGTTAAGGGAAGAACAGGACTATACTGGATTATTTTTTCGAATTGTTTGGATAACAGGAAACCAGCGTTACAGAAAATCCAAGGAGCGAAAGTGTGAAACCAAGTCACAAATCTACTCAAAAAATGCAACGCGACGGACAAGAACACAGGTCCCTGTTCGGGCGCCATTTAAAAAAAAGGCTATGTAAGGGAGAGCAATTCCAGGATCACCAATATTTATAGAGATGGCCTAGAAATACGGATGACCCTTAAACTATGGAATATTACTACCCTTAGATATATAAATATATATAAATAAATATTTATATATATATACCGAAAGTTTTTAATAAGTTAATATTTTAAATTAATGAGTTTATAAGAAATAATTTTTACAGTCAGTTAACAAATAGATATGTATTTACCTGACTCAACTATAATAAGAGAAGAGCAGCAGACGGTATTACTTCCGATACCCCTCTTCTTTACCCGAGCTTTGCTTACGGGGGTAGTTGTCTTCAGGACCTAGCCTTCATTCATCAACGTTTTTCACCCTTGGTAAGACAATTCGGCGGTTGAACGGCTCATCCAACATTTCTGTTCGTCTGCTATACATAACTTTTTTAAGTTGACTAAGAAAGGGGGGTTAATAACACCACTAGTAAGTTTTTTATAGTTTTCAGTAATTAATATCTTACAAAACTCTATACGCTTACACATATATCTATAGTCATAACCTTCACAACAATTACATTAGCATCAAATGTATATTAGGAAAACACACGTGGTTTTCAATATGAACTAGGTGGTTAGTAATTTGCCTAAAGAAGGAGTGCAATAATTGAAACAATTTCGAGAACCAGGGGGTAAATGGGGAAATATATTAAATCATTACAACAATTTAAAATAGTTAAAACGATTCGTTCAATTTCCAAGTAAATATTCTAAAGTAATTTAATAATAGTTTTTCGAAAAAGTTCAATGTTTTTATTTACCCCTTTTTAATTAATCTTAACTTTTTGTGCAAGAAAACAATTAGATATTTTTGACACCATCGAGTTGGGAAGTATTAGCAATCTTTGGGAGAGTTCAACATCATCTGGTAACAAAATCCTCAACAGAGGAATTATGGTTAGAAACTTTAGGGGACAACCTTGCCTGATAGAAGCTTCGTCAAGGATCATGGACAGAAAAGTGTTTCTATCAATAAATAGAAGATTCTCCAAGGAACAGAAAAGTATCTCGGCTGTCAAAAAATAGAAAAAGGTCTTTCTGTCCAAAGAATAGAACCCTGGGGAAAACATAAAACACATGTGAGTTATGATTTCACCAGTTTTCGTTTTTATTATTTTTAATTAATATTTAATTATTTATTATTATAAATTATAAACTTAATATTTAACATTTTCTTTTCATTTTAGGTATACATACACCTGGTCTTGTTAAAAGCACAGGTGAGGGGTTCTATTTTGTAAAAAGGAACTGCAGATTGGACTGGGTTCGAAGATACAGCGTGGGAGAACTGGAATATTTGGGAAAATTTATTGATATTAAAGCTTTAAGTATCTTAAAAGCGTTTAAAGCATTTATATATATATGATAAGCATTTTAACCACGAGCATGCATATTATGAAATTAAATTATTAGGTTTAATCACTAACCTGAGGAGTCTGTATAATTATACGGAATCGTCGGGTAACACAGAGCCAGGGGAGCTCCAATAGGGATATTGGTAATGTGTCCCAATATAGAAATTACGTGGGATTGGACACAATCGAATATTTATCATCATCATATTATAAATGAACATAATTTAGCAGTTAATGCATGAATACAGGAGCTGATAAAAACAAACTAAGACACTAAGGCTGGAATCATAGATTTAATATATATTTAGTAAAACCATCTATATTTTAATTTTTTCAATAAGGAAAGCCAGTTGTTTTAATTTTGGATGGGGATGAATTTAAATACAATTATAAAAAAGAGCATCTCCACTAGCAAAAAATTAAAAAAAGCAAACAAAATAAAAAGAAGAAAGGGGGATATTCACACCCCTTTAACATATATACTATATATATACTATATATATTATATATATTATTATTTATATATATATAATTATATTATTTATATATATATATATATATATATTATATATTATATTATATAATATAATATAATATATATATATATATATATAATATCTTATATATTAATATATTATATATATAAGTATATATGTATATTTAGTATGCATATTAAAGTATATATGAATGAAAAAATAAAATTATTGTATATATAAATATATATATATAT
The DNA here is from genome assembly GCA_015478945.1 of Trachelipus rathkii. Taxonomy (NCBI): domain Eukaryota; kingdom Metazoa; phylum Arthropoda; class Malacostraca; order Isopoda; family Trachelipodidae; genus Trachelipus; species Trachelipus rathkii. The sequence continues at coordinate 4,550 of JABUQX010072824.1, forward strand.
TATATATATAATGATAGTATAATATATATATATATATATATAATAATATTTAATTATAAATATTATAAATCTATATATATTATTCTTTTCTTTATCTATTTTTTTCACAAGACTGGGGGGTAAGGTGCGTGTCATGCATCGGAAAAGAAAGCAGTAGAAGATATGACAAAAGTCGAAAGGAAAGCCCAGCCTTACCGCCCATCTGAATCCATCAATTAAGTGAGAACTTCGTTCACAGATCAGAAAAGTCACCTAGAGCTTCATGGACAGCGCGGATACCCTCATAATGGTAAATCGTCAATGCTAAGGGGTTTTCATCTCTTGCCGCAGGTGGGCCGACAACCATGGTCCAATACAAAAACGCCATTGCACTCCTATTTATGCACTTTAATTCTCCGCCTCGGCCTAAATCATATTTCTCTCCTTCAACATTCGTTCACTGACTTAATCCAGCTTTTCTTCAGTCTCCCCGGTCGGTTTCCCAACACACTCGCCACTATTAACATCCGTTTAAACCAACCGACTATAATTCAAACTTTTCCACTGAGCAAACCATCTCAACATTACTTTCATTTATTCTTTATTCTCTCATTTATTCAACCATACAACTCTTAATACGTTTCATTCCTCATTTTATTCAATTCTCCACCTATCATGCCCCTAAGATTGTCCATCTGCTCACATTGCAACTTAGATCTATACTCTTATTCCAAGACAATAGTCTCACTCTATACATATACAAAGATAACAACATACCTCTCATTATAAGACCTAGCGCACTTAAGATTAGTCCTTTACATTCACACGATTTAAATTGCACCAGCATACCTCCTGCCAATTCACAATGAATACTTTCCTACTACATCTGCATCATCGTTCCCTTTTCATCCACATATATCCTAATAATTTTAAACTCAGACACTTGTTTACGGCTGCTCACCATCTAACATAACTTCAACTGAGAACTGTCCTCACTTCACAACCATAACCTTACTCTTATCTAGCTTTACTTTCAAACCCCTCCTTTTACCACAGCCTGTCAAATCTCTTCTACATCTCTAAACTCTGCTTCAGATTCAGCCACACAAAACCAAATCATCGTCGTACATTATAGGGCGCGGAACCCTTCACTCTCATTCTCTATCATTCTAACACATTCTGCCACCCACCTCTAATTTCTTCATAACCCATCCAATAACAAATTGACATAACAAGGAGCATAACATCAACACTGGCGCCTCACTAATGCTATTAATAGCTAAACAAATCACCTTTATATATACTATATAATATATATATATATATAATATATTATATATATATATATATATATATTAGTATATATATATATTATATATATATATATATATATATATATATATATTATAATATTATATATATATTATATAATATATATCTTCTTTCTTCTTCTTCATCTTCCTTATATTTTCCAAGAATGGGAGTAAGGTGCGCGACGGGCATCGAAAAGAAAAGCCAGTAGAACATGACACAAGGTCGATAAAGAAATGCCCAGCCTTACGCCCTCATGTAACCATTAATTAGTTCAGAACTCATTGCAGTCAGGAAAATCCACACTAAAGCTTCATGGGACAGCGATGAGCATCCCACTATGGGATCCGTCAATGTAAAGTGGTTATGTCCTTGGCCCAGGTGGGCCCACAACGCATACCCCTCAATCCGGTCCATTTACTCCTGTTATATCACCTTCTTCTGCCTCTTCATCAAACTAAATTTCTCTCCTTCAACATCGTTTACTGAGCTCAATTCCACTTGTTTTCTTCGGTCTCATTGCTAGCCAGTCGTCCAAACCACTACGCACTATACATCCCGCTTAACCAACCGACTATCATTCATTCCCTTTCCATACAACATATAAACTATTATAACTTTTCATTTATTTCATCATTTACCCTTTCTTCAACACCACACCACTCTCTTACTGAATTCATGTCTCACTTATCAATTCTCTCGCACTCTAGCATACCCCTATAGATTGTCCATGTGCTGGAACACATTAAATCTTAGATTATACTTCTTATTCCAGACATAGTCCTCACTACTATACAATATACCAGGTAATCAACATACCTCAATCGTTAAAACCCTAGACACTCAGACTTAGTCCCCTTTAATTCACCAAGCGATTTAATTGCACAGCGCAACGCTTCCTGCATTTGCACAGACTTTCCTACTCACACTCTGCATCGTCCGTTCTCCCTTTTTCATACAATCATATACCTAAATAGTTAAAACTCAGACACTTGGTTCCAGCTCTCCACGGCAGCCTAACATGAATTCAACACTGAGCGAGTGTCCTCACTCACGAACCATAACCTGACTCTTACCTACGGTTTACTTTCAAGCCCCTTCCTTTTAACACACCCTGCCAAATCTCTCAAATTTCTCTTAAAAGGATTCACCACATTCAGAACCAAATCATGCCGGCATAGTAATAGGTAGGTGAATCCTCCATTCATCTCCATTCTCACCATGTTCTTAACACCATTTCCTGCAATCCCCACCTCGAATTCTTTCATAACCCCACCCATATTACAAATTGATAACATGAGACATATACAGCATACCTTCCTTACTCGCGCTATTAGATCCTAAACACTTTTCTAACAAATTGACAAAAAAACCTAATGATTTATTCTTACAACACGCTTCACTATCATCATTACGATACTTTTGAATTCCCATTCAGAACCTTAGTCCACCGTAACACAGACTATCATCGAACAACCGTGTCCATAAACCTTATCCCTATGAACTAATTCATATCGCTGTTGCAAATCTCATAAACTAAATACAATTATTTCTGTCTTCTCTCCTCATTTTCTCCATCATTTTGTTTTCAATGTAAATGGTAAATTCACACATCCTTATCACTCCTAAACGCACCTTGTTCTTCCCAATCAGTCTTCAGGTCACTCGAATTCGCAACCTTTAACCAAAATATCCAAGCAATGACCTTCCCTACACACTCAATAAACCTTATTTCCCTATAATTTCTACATTTCCCTTTTCTCCTCTTACGCGCTTATAATATAGGTACTATTAACCTGTCTCCCTCCAATCCGCGTTGGAACTATATCCTCTATAAATGCTTTATCACAACTTTCCAAATCCAAGTCAATCACATCTTCGCCTTTCGTCTTTGATCATTGTCACCAGTAATTTCATTATTACCTGCAGATGCCTCGATTCTTTTTCAACTTTTTTTCACTTCTACCTATTTTGTCCTTACTAATATACTCATCCCCAAAATACCTATTCCCTTTTGCAACCATCAATCCACACATTCAAACTATCACTCTTCATTAGCTGTTAATATTGTGCAGATTTTCGAAGTGTTCTTTCACCACTGCCTCTCACAACCCATTTTCATCAGTTTACAAAATCAGGCCATCCCTATTCCATTACTTCTAGAGCAGATTCCCCTTATTCTCATTCTTATCTTTCGCGCTTTCCTTCCAGAAGAGCTTCTATTCCCTTGTAAGTCTCATTCATCTTCCTCAAACCGTTCATTTACCTCTTGTTTTTCTCCTACATATTTCTTTTAAGTATTTTCTTTTTCTCCTTATATCTAATATACAAAAAGGGGGCCCTAGAAATTCCCCTTTCTTTTTGAGTTTTCTATCATTTGCTTTTAATAATTGCAACTTCAGCTCTTTTAGACTTTTAACTCGCTTTTCATAATCTCTTCATTCCAGACAATTCCAACTGTTACCATTCTTTTTCCTTGTATATCCTCATTCATTGTATATCCTTTGCACTACTAACAATTGCTATCTTCATTTGCCCGCCACGATTTGTTCATGCTATCACCTTGTTCACATTCATATTCGTTTTACTAGCGAGCGCTCTTACATACTTATCCTTATTATGTTGTTTCTTTAAACTTCTCACTCTTAATTTTACTACTTTCCTTTCGTATTCAACCTTCCTCTGCCATCCAAGCCCTCCTATAATTAATTTTTACACAGACATATCATAATGATCTCGATAATTTCCATTCTAACCCTTACTGATTAAAACACAGTCATAAACACATACTTCAACATCTCCTTCTTCACCAAACTAAATCAATCATACTTTTCACTTTCGATACCATCTCTAACGTATACCAAACTCTAGGTATAACTTTGGATACTGTTTGTGTTTATAAGAAATTATTCACTACACACATATTCCTCTCTCTATCACAGAAGCTCAATCAATCTTCCTAACCATTCTCATTTTCTCTCCACACCCCAAAACCTACCTGTATAAGTCATCCCTTTTTGATCACCTATCCTACCATTTAGGTCACCCCAACCACTATAATCTGAAGCTTCCTACTCACCCCATCCAGAACATCAATTCAGATTATCCTAAAAAATCGTACTCTCTCAACGTTTCCCTCAAGATGGAGCATACGATCAAACGCACACATCTCTAACTTGTACCTTTCAAACTTAAATTAACCGCATTAAGAATTCTAGGACTCACAAGGACAATCAAAGTTCATAGCCCTCGCTTTGTGCCACAGGTCAACTCATCGATATAATTGCAACTCCTTCTCTTCCTATATATATATATCAATTTCCACAAACACACACACATTTCACACCACACCACTGCAGTTTCATCGTTTCCTTTCATCTTTGTTTCAATCAAAGCAAAAAATCAAATTTGCCCTTCTAAATACATCCATCACTCTCTCCTTCTTTCTCCTCACATTTAATTCCTTGACATCCATGTACGCGCATGACGATTCATACAATTCGCGGAAGATAGGAAGCCGTTATACGGCGATCACGACTTTCTCCGAGGCTTGCATTATCATTCCTGGCAAGAAATAGATGGTAGTAGGCAGCTCAACCCACTACTATCACCTGTGCCCTAGTCGGCGCTCTCGACACGCAGGACTATACGTATGTGGGCAATTCCTTTCTTCCCCCCCACCAGCAGGGATATGAGTAGTAGGGATGTCTGTAAAGGGTTATCTAGAAGAGGGGTGTATACTTTAAGTATGTTATGATTGATATGTGGATAAATGGTGGTTCATTAATATGTTGCCTGGAGGATAAGTGTGTGTAAGATTATGAACGCAAAAGAGAATATATATATATAGATATATCATATATAAATATATATAGATTATGATAATGTATATATATATATAATCATTATAATGATATATAGTATATTATTATATATATATTATATATATATCTATATCAATATATATAATATATAATATATTATATATATATATATATATATATACTATATAAATATATATAGTATCATATTTATATTATATATATTATTATATATATATATATATAATATATATTATAGAGCAATGAGATCTTCAAAATTTGCACTGCTATCAACAGTTTCAACAGTTTCTTTCATTTGAAATTTTGGGCAAATTCATTTCGTCGATGAAAAACACTCTTTTGTTACAAAAGTGAGTGTACTGAAACTCTAAATTATTTTAAAATTTGAGTGTTTAGAACCAAATCGTTAAGCGTTATTTTATTATTAAATAATTTTGTTTCAATTTTATTCATAGTACGGAAACAACATTTACATTCTACGACAAATAAATTAATACTCCACTAATTTTCCATAACCTTTTTTACAGGAAGAACGATCTCAGTTAAATCTTTTACTAAACTGTCACGTTTAGGTGAATTTTCATTGTTGGTATGACAAAGTGCTGGGCTAATAAATAAGCAAATTTAATCTCTTCTTATATTAAGAGGTATTTGGAGACATAATGGGACGAAGTGCCCCTCTATGCGAGAAGCTTAAAAAACGTGCACAAACTACAGTTAATAGACTGGTGAGAAGTGCATTGTTCGATCTATACGAGCATTTTAAACACATTCATTGGATCACCTATTCAAAGCCCAGCGTTTTAAGACCTCGTATATCAGGTACCTAAATAATCATAAAACGAAAAAAAAACATACTTTTTCCACGAAATACTGGATTTCGTCTACCAGAAGTGAAAGGAGTTCTTTTTCTTGCGGTTAACAATACAGGATTATTTTGTGAAGGTGTAGCAACAGTCAACTTAGAATTTGAGAAGCCAGAAGACATTCTACATTTTCTCAATTCATGAAATTCCTTGAGCAATGCCGACTTTCGAACACTATCTGAAAAATTAGTCAATCAATTATCAAAGAAAAAAAATCAAATTTCATTATATACTACCCAACATTTTTGAGGTTTTTATTCCAACACCTAATGGTAACTTTCTGTGATGATTTAAAACATAACCTTGGGTTTTTCTTTTTAACTTATGTCAGGTTTTCGAGTTATCACAAAAAAAATTTCAAATATAGCATTTCTTTTGTAGTTTTGTCTACTTTATTTTTTTTCAAATATAATTTTCACTTACCCACAATCAACATGGAAAAGCAAAGAATCGTGAAATTTGAATATACTATACAAATGCAAAATTGACACAAAGAAATTAAAATTATTAAAATACACAAAACATATTCCTTTTTAATAAAAGCAAGCAGGAGACCATTTTTGTTGACATTTTCTCTTTCAATGTTGATAAATTATTTCCCATATGACTCTTTAGAGTAAAAGATATTAAGGCAATCTTTTTACACATTCCAGCAAAAGTCTATCATTTAATTGGCATTCCATCTTTACTAACATTACCATTTTATTGAATATTTTTCAAATGATTCTTAAGATACTTTAGTTTAATGTTCAAGGTGCAGCATAACAAAATTTTCAAGTAAATTCTATCAGATCCCTCCATCCGCTTAAAGCCCTTTGTCTAAAAAAAAAAAAAAAAAAAAAAAAAAAAAAAATCTTCTACTTTAAATTTCGACTATAATAACTTGATATTAGCCGGGGACTTTAATGCATATCAAACCACATTGCTTAATACCCACACCAGGAGGTGATTCACTTATAAAAAAATTTATATTCAGAGCATCCTAAACAACAGAAACCAACCTACATGAAGACCTCTACAGCATAACCAGAACTCCACATCTCCTGATATCACCTTTTATTCACCTCACATTCAAGTTACCACAACATTGCAAACTTTTCATGCTCTCTCCTCAAATCACATCCCAATACTAATCAATATTCAACATAAAAAAAAAAATCCTATTCATACATCTTTAAAAAAAAAAAAAAAAAAATTATCAGCTATAAGTGAGCAAATTAGAAAGCTTCACTGACAGCATAGAAATGGATCTGGAGTCCTTTCTAATTAATTGACTTTTCCTCATTCAAAAAATAACAATACCACACTTTAATAAAATAATTCTAGAAGCATCCAAAATTTTCATCTTACATGGCTATTGCAAACAATTCAACCCCAACTTCTCATCTGAGATAGACACCCTAATAAAACGGAGAAACTCACTCGCACAAAATAGACAACCAAATACTCACCAACTAAATCAAATCATAGATCTTAACAATAGAATAAATAACACCTTAATCAACTCAAATCAGCATAAGAATTAGCAACAATACACCCAAACACAATCACAAAAACAACACAAAAATAATATTTTGCACAATAACAAAAATCCATACATCCCATACTCAACGACCCCCAACCCACGAAGCTATATGTAAGCTAAACAATAAAATCCCCAGCCCAAAAACCAATGCAACATTATTAAATCATATTATTCAAAATATTAGTCATAAACCCACAACCCCCACCAATAGGCAAACAATTAAACCACTCAAAAGACTAAAAACCAACCAAGAAAAACCCCCATTCACTCCCCTAGAAGTACTCAACACTATCAAAAAACCTAAAAAGCTCACAAGTGGGACTGAACCAAATATCCACTATTTATCTTAACCACTTGGGTATTATCAAAGCTATTGAAAACCTAAGTTACCTAACTCAAATATTTAATGTTTCTTGGCAAACTAACAT
>JABUQX010072824.1:22500-30000 GCA_015478945.1 Trachelipus rathkii
TTGGTTTTTTGGCAAGTTGGTAAGTTTGGGATAATTGTAGCAGAGAGCATTATATTTCTTACATAAGAAACATGAAGACAAGGTATTTTTAACAGCTTGTCTGGCTTGAGGGATCCAGAACCCTTTATTTCTAACATAGTTTAAAGTAGTTTGTACCCCAAGATGCTGAACTTGAGAATGAGCATTCAAAATAATCAATCGGGTGAAGTGGTGTACTTTGCCCAGTAAAATGGGATTACAAATATCAAAACTAAAATGAAGAGACTTAGAAATCCTCCCATGGGAGCGGAGAATTTCATCATCGTCCAAAAATAGATCTAGGTTTTTAACAAGAGAGGGAATAGGCTGAGAATCATCCTTAGTTTTGAGAAAACTAATTTCTTTTCCAAAACATGCAAGTTGCATACGCCTAATCCAGTAAAGTACCGCACATTTGGCAGGATCAGCCTCCACCACTTTAATATACCTAAATTTAAACAGATAAGTAGTTATCTTAATCAACTTATCAAACTGTGAAAACCTTTCAATGTCTAAGACATCATCAACAGCATTAGTGACAGTACAATGTACAAAGGACTTAAGTTTACACTCAGGGGGAATGCTCAACAGCTCATGTGTAGGCCAATTTTTAAAATCATTAGACAAGAATGGAGGTCCATTCACCCAGAATTTTTTAATTTCAACAAATTTTTTAAATGATACACCTTTGGTCAATAAATCAGCAGGATTGCTGTTGGTATCAGTATACCTGAAATATATAGGCAAATTAAATTCAGAAAGTATTTCATTTTTGGCAAGTTCAATGTCTTTAAGCCTATTTTTAACCAATTTTGATTTACACTTAGGGTTATTTGTTAACAGCCAGGAAAGCACTACCTGGGCATCTACAACTAAATTTAAAAATTTAAAATTAATATCTTCAAAGGAAGACAAAATGCTGGGCAAACACTTAAATGCAAGCACAACAGCCATAAGTTCAAGGCAAGGGATGCTCAACTCCTTCAAAGGGGCCATTTTAGCCTTAGAAAAGACTAATTCAGAAATGTTATCACAGCATGCATATACTATAAATCCATAAGATGTTTTTGAACTGTCACAAAATACATGCAAACCATAAACCTTGTCCTTATCAAGGACCATTCTCCTAAAAGATAATTCAGAAGCCTTATTAAGAGATAAAGCAACCCTTTTCCACTCAGTTATAATTTTAGGATCTAGGACAGTATCCCAATCTACTTTAGGACTCAAACCCCATATGTCCCTCATCAATATTTTACCACTAACCGTTAACGGTAAGATTAACCCCAAAGGATCAAAAACAGAGGAAATTGCTGACAAAATTTGCCTTTTAGTATTAGCCTCTAGGTTAATATCAACTTTCGCCACACTTAGGCTATCATTTTCCAAATGATATCTATAACCTAAGACTTTCTCTTCCGGGCAACCATGCGCAGCAAATCTGCCATCCGCTTCAAACATAGAATTTAACTTTGGCAAGTTAGAATTCCAACTTCTAAGTTTAAAGGAAGCTTCATCCATTCTCACACATGCTTCTTTATAAATGTACTCTAATTCTAAATGATTATTGCTAGTATAAAGGAAATTATCTACATAAAAGTTGCTTGCTAGCAGTCTAGAGCATAAATCATCTGGAAATTTAGAGGCATGGTGTTTCATGACAAAATGGAGAATAAAAGGGCTGCTAACAAAACCAAACACCAAGGTGGTGTAGCGGTAGGTGACAATTTTGCCATTTTCTACCCAGAAAAAACAAAATCTATTCCTATCCTCTTCAGTAAGCAATTTAATAGCAAGAAAGGCCTGTTTAATATCAGCAAGGATGACATATTTATCACATCTAAATTTCAGTATTAATTTTAGGAGTGAGGACATTAGGTCAACGCCTGGGTAGGCAGCTTCATTCAAAGAAGGCAATTTAAGGTTGGTTTTTAAAGAGCAATTGAAAACTGGGCGTATTTTGGTCGTAACCTGAGCCTCAGTCTTTAGGACAGGCCGATGGGGAATGAAAATAAATTTTGCATATTCTGAAGGGTTTATATCCACCTTCTCAATAATACCATCAGTCAACTGTTGGCTAAAAACTTTGCCATAATCATCAAATAAATCTTTATAATGTAAATTAGAGACAACTCTATCAAGGACTTTACGGGCAACAATATGATTAGAAGGAACCAGGTCAATGGTTTCCTTCCAGGGGAGTTTCACAAAGTAGTGACTATCTTTAAAAACTATGTTTTTATTAAATTCTGAAACTTGCAAAATATCGGCTTTAGCCATATCTTCATTAACATCTAAAATACCGAGGCTTTCAAGAGTAAAAATATTATCTAGACCATGCTCTACTACACTGTCTTCAAAAATACTTGTCAATGGATTAAAGTATGAGGTGGAAGGACTTAAAACCTGATTAACAAGAGAGGAATGGGCAAGATTTTCGTGAGACGAAGGGCCTCCAATTTTATTAGAAAGCACATTCAGTTTATCAATTTGTTCAGGGTATAGAAAATTTTTAATATCACCAAAAGGTACAATATGCTGACCCATCTTAAAGCAAGCTCCATTCATACATCTCTCAAATGAAAAAGGTGGCAAATATTGTAACAAATCTATACCAATTAAAGCATGCAATTCTACAAAATCCTCACAACCATGCCTATCACTCAAAGAACTTACACTGTGCCCAAGTTTATTTATATTCTCTAAAGCCATTTTTAAACCAGGTATTTCAAACTTAATATCAAAGGACTCATCAATGAGCAAAGCAAATGGAAACTGGTTTCTGCCAGGCAGATCAATAACAAAGGAGCTAAGAAAGAAAGTTTTTTCTTTCGATGAAATAAAACTATGTATGTCATAGCTAATGCTATACAAAGTTTTCAAGTCTAATAGCTGCCCAGCAACTTTAGAACTAACATAACTTCGTTCCGATCCAGAGTCTAAAAGAGCTAACAAACGGCATTGTTTACCCCCTTGGTGCAAAGTGATTTCTATAAATGGGAGGAGATAGTTTTGTTCACCCTTATTAAAATTAATGCAAAGATAGGACATAGTTTGACTGCTAGAATTATTAGAATGCCCCTGTTTACATAAAGCAGAAATATGAGTAAAAAGTTTACAATACATGCAAGCGTAATCTAAAAAGCCCCCTTGATTACCCGGACATTCTTCTGTAGCATGCTTGGCACTCGAGCAAAACTTACAAATATGCAGCTGGTCACAGCGTTCTAGCCTAGATTCAATGTCTTTGTAAGATGGACATTTATTCATGCTATGACCTGCCATGCTGCAAAATTTACACGGGAAAGCTGAATTAGCTGCTTTGCTTCTAAAAGGAACATTAGATTTGGCAGACTTTTGGGTAGTCTTAAAGTTTTCAAGGGTACCTTTAGAACCATTGGGGGTGGAGTTCTTTTCATTATTACTATGGCCCTTGTTTTGACCACCACTAGCATGCTTATTATTGTTAAATTTATTATATTTAAAACTATTATTATTAGGGTTATTATAATAATTACTCTTGTGTCTGCCAAATTTACTATTCCTAAAGTTATTACTTTCATGCTTGGCTTGTGACCTCTGCATCAGCTCCAAGCGTTTCATTAAGGTAGACGAATTCTCAAACACGTCATTTATACTTGGGTAATTAGTTAAAGTTTTATCGATTAACAAATTTATAAACCTAGGAGGTAATTTATTAACTACGAGTGAACTAATCATTTTAAAACCTGCAGTATCAGGAGCAAGGAAATCTAACCCGTAGGACTTTAGGTCATAAGCTAAGGCCTTAACCTCATTAAGAAAAGATTTCACCTCAGCTAAATTATCTTCAGAAGGAGGAGAAATATCTAATAGCCTAACAATTATTTTTTCTACTATGAAGTCTTTATCAAGAAACTCCTTCTTTAAAATATCTAGAGCAATCGTGTAATTAGAGCCTTCAGGATGAAGCTGATAAGTTAGCATTCTCCCGTTTTTTGTCTAAGTTTAAAGCTGTAATAGATGGCAATCCTGTTTACTCAAATGAGGAGAAACTTATACATTTGATAAGCAATCTGGGAGATGTGGCCTATGAAATGATTAAACATTTGAGTCCTGAAGGCTCTAATTACACGATTGCTCTAGATATTTTAAAGAAGGAGTTTCTTGATAAAGACTTCATAGTAGAAAAAATAATTGTTAGGCTATTAGATATTTCTCCTCCTTCTGAAGATAATTTAGCTGAGGTGAAATCTTTTCTTAATGAGGTTAAGGCCTTAGCTTATGACCTAAAGTCCTACGGGTTAGATTTCCTTGCTCCTGATACTGCAGGTTTTAAAATGATTAGTTCACTCGTAGTTAATAAATTACCTCCTAGGTTTATAAATTTGTTAATCGATAAAACTTTAACTAATTACCCAAGTATAAATGACGTGTTTGAGAATTCGTCTACCTTAATGAAACGCTTGGAGCTGATGCAGAGGTCACAAGCCAAGCATGAAAGTAATAACTTTAGGAATAGTAAATTTGGCAGACACAAGAGTAATTATTATAATAACCCTAATAATAATAGTTTTAAATATAATAAATTTAACAATAATAAGCATGCTAGTGGTGGTCAAAACAAGGGCCATAGTAATAATGAAAAGAACTCCACCCCCAATGGTTCTAAAGGTACCCTTGAAAACTTTAAGACTACCCAAAAGTCTGCCAAATCTAATGTTCCTTTTAGAAGCAAAGCAGCTAATTCAGCTTTCCCGTGTAAATTTTGCAGCATGGCAGGTCATAGCATGAATAAATGTCCATCTTACAAAGACATTGAATCTAGGCTAGAACGCTGTGACCAGCTGCATATTTGTAAGTTTTGCTCGAGTGCCAAGCATGCTACAGAAGAATGTCCGGGTAATCAAGGGGGCTTTTTAGATTACGCTTGCATGTATTGTAAACTTTTTACTCATATTTCTGCTTTATGTAAACAGGGGCATTCTAATAATTCTAGCAGTCAAACTATGTCCTATCTTTGCATTAATTTTAATAAGGGTGAACAAAACTATCTCCTCCCATTTATAGAAATCACTTTGCACCAAGGGGGTAAACAATGCCGTTTGTTAGCTCTTTTAGACTCTGGATCGGAACGAAGTTATGTTAGTTCTAAAGTTGCTGGGCAGCTATTAGACTTGAAAACTTTGTATAGCATTAGCTATGACATACATAGTTTTATTTCATCGAAAGAAAAAACTTTCTTTCTTAGCTCCTTTGTTATTGATCTGCCTGGCAGAAACCAGTTTCCATTTGCTTTGCTCATTGATGAGTCCTTTGATATTAAGTTTGAAATACCTGGTTTAAAAATGGCTTTAGAGAATATAAATAAACTTGGGCACAGTGTAAATTCTTTGAGTGATAGGCATGGTTGTGAGGATTTTGTAGAATTGCATGCTTTAATTGGTATAGATTTGTTACAATATTTGCCACCCTTTTCATTTGAGAGATGTATGAATGGAGCTTGCTTTAAGATGGGTCAGCATATTGTACCATTTGGTGATATTAAAAATTTTCTATACCCTGACCAAATTGATAAACTGAATGTGCCTTCTAATAAAATTGGAGGCCCTTCGTCTCACGAAAATCTTGCCCATTCCTCTCTTGTTAATCAGGTTTTAAGTCCTTCCACCTCATACTTTAATCCATTGACAAGTATTTTTGAAGACAGTGTAGTAGAGCATGGTCTAGATAATATTTTTACTCTTGAAAGCCTCGGTATTTTAGATGTTAATGAAGATATGGCTAAAGCCGATATTTTGCAAGTTTCAGAATTTAATAAAAACATAGTTTTTAAAGATAGTCACTACTTTGTGAAACTTCCCTGGAAGGAAACCATTGACCTGGTTCCTTCTAATCATATTGTTGCCCGTAAAGTCCTTGATAGAGTTGTCTCTAATTTACATTATAAAGATTTATTTGATGATTATGGCAAAGTTTTTAGCCAACAGTTGACTGATGGTATTATTGAGAAGGTGGATATAAACCCTTCAGAATATGCAAAATTTATTTTCATTCCCCATCGGCCTGTCCTAAAGACTGAGGCTCAGGTTACGACCAAAATACGCCCAGTTTTCAATTGCTCTTTAAAAACCAACCTTAAATTGCCTTCTTTGAATGAAGCTGCCTACCCAGGCGTTGACCTAATGTCCTCACTCCTAAAATTAATACTGAAATTTAGATGTGATAAATATGTCATCCTTGCTGATATTAAACAGGCCTTTCTTGCTATTAAATTGCTTACTGAAGAGGATAGGAATAGATTTTGTTTTTTCTGGGTAGAAAATGGCAAAATTGTCACCTACCGCTACACCACCTTGGTGTTTGGTTTTGTTAGCAGCCCTTTTATTCTCCATTTTGTCATGAAACACCATGCCTCTAAATTTCCAGATGATTTATGCTCTAGACTGCTAGCAAGCAACTTTTATGTAGATAATTTCCTTTATACTAGCAATAATCATTTAGAATTAGAGTACATTTATAAAGAAGCATGTGTGAGAATGGATGAAGCTTCCTTTAAACTTAGAAGTTGGAATTCTAACTTGCCAAAGTTAAATTCTATGTTTGAAGCGGATGGCAGATTTGCTGCGCATGGTTGCCCGGAAGAGAAAGTCTTAGGTTATAGATATCATTTGGAAAATGATAGCCTAAGTGTGGCGAAAGTTGATATTAACCTAGAGGCTAATACTAAAAGGCAAATTTTGTCAGCAATTTCCTCTGTTTTTGATCCTTTGGGGTTAATCTTACCTTTAACAGTTAGTGGTAAGATATTGATGAGGGACATATGGGGTTTGAGTCCTAAAGTAGATTGGGATACTGTCCTAGATCCTAAAATTATAACTGAGTGGAAAAGGGTTGCTTTTTCTCTTAATAAGGCTTCTGAATTATCTTTTAGGAGAATGGCCCTTGATAAGGACAAGGTTTATGGTTTGCATGTATTTTGTGACAGTTCAAAAACATCTTATGGATTTATAGTATATGCATGCTGTGATAACATTTCTGAATTAGTCTTTTCTAAGGCTAAAATGGCCCCTTTGAAGGAGTTGAGCATCCCTTGCCTTGAACTTATGGCTGTTGTGCTTGCATTTAAGTGTTTGCCCAGCATTTTGTCTTCCTTTGAAGATATTAATTTTAAATTTTTAAATTTAGTTGTAGATGCCCAGGTAGTGCTTTCCTGGCTGTTAACAAATAACCCTAAGTGTAAATCAAAATTGGTTAAAAATAGGCTTAAAGACATTGAACTTGCCAAAAATGAAATACTTTCTGAATTTAATTTGCCTATATATTTCAGGTATACTGATACCAACAGCAATCCTGCTGATTTATTGACCAAAGGTGTATCATTTAAAAAATTTGTTGAAATTAAAAAATTCTGGGTGAATGGACCTCCATTCTTGTCTAATGATTTTAAAAATTGGCCTACACATGAGCTGTTGAGCATTCCCCCTGAGTGTAAACTTAAGT